>JAKSZT010053799.1:1549871-1563803 GCA_026826555.1 Tolypeutes matacus | reverse complement strand
TATATATATATATATATATATATATATATATATATATATATATATAACTTTTTTGTAAGCAAATGCACATATATGCATATATATTTATTTATCATTTTTCAAATTAAAAAAATGTTCATAGCTTAAAAGTGTAAACCATAATGTAAACTATGAACCATGGTTGGTAGCAATGCTTCATTATGTGTTCATCAGTTGTAACAAATGTACCATACTAATGAAAGATGTTATTAATAGAGGAAAATGTGAGGGGGGTGGGATATATAGGAATCCCCTATATTTTGTGTAAGATTTATGTAATTTAAAACTTCTTTAAAAATAAATAAAAAATTATGTTTAAAAACAATAATAATAAAGAAATTATACATTTGGTCCTTCAAAGAGTTAATCTTGGTGGTTACCATGGATATCCTGAAGGGAGTAGGACTGAAGAATAGAATAGATGGAACACAGGACATTTTTGGGGTAATAGAACTTTTCTAGTTGATCCTGCAGGGAAGGATACAGACCACACCAAACATCATCAAAATCTATAAAAAGTGTAAGGTCCAAACTGTAAACCAATGTACATCATTGACCATGGTTAGTAGCAATGCTTCAATATTTATACATCAATTATAACCAATGCACCATCCAAATGTAAAATGTTATTAATAGGGGAAAGGAAAAAAGAGAGAGGACGTTGGGTATATGGGAATCACCTATATTCTGTACATGAGTTTTCTGTAAACTAAAGTTTCTTTGAAGATAAAAGGAAAAAAGAAATCACTGTTGGAATAAATGGAAGATAATGTGGCAGGGGAGGATCATTTTTGTGGGGTGTCAGAGATGGGGGATTCATGGGAGGAGGTTCACCTAGGGCATAACTATAATGCATATTAATGGTTCAAGTGTTCATGGGCTTTGTCACAGTAGGTGGAGATCCACACAATAACCAAAGAAATAATGAATTCCCATCCTGGAGAATTCTGCCACATTCTCTAATGGGTCAGCAAGAATCCTCCAAGCACAGGGGCAGTGACAGTGAAGGAGGATGGGCTATTTACCAGCCCTTGGTATTGATGACTGTACTTATGAACCTTTATTTTCAATTGAAACTTAGCATAGTATTATAGGGTACATAAGCATTGCCTCCTAAGAGCATCCTTATTGCTCAAATGTGACCTCTCTCTAAGCCAAAACTCAGCATACAAATGAATTAACTTCCTCCCAGCATGGGACATGACTTCTAAGGTGAGTCTCTCTGGCACTGAAGGATTACTACCGGGAAGCGGCTGTGGCTCAATCAGTAGGGCTCCCGTTTACCATATGGGGGGTCCTGGGTTCGGTTCCCGGGGCCTCCTGGTGAAGGCGGGCCCACCCACGCGGCGTGGTTGGCTGACCCAGCGAGCACAGGCAGCAAGGGGGGGATAAATGAATAAATAAATAAAAAATCTTAAAAAAAAAAAAAAGGATTACTACCAAGAACCAACTAGCAATGCAACTTGAAAGAGACCTTGACCAAAATGAGGAAAGTGAAAGAAAAATAAGTTATATGGCTAAGTGGCTTCAAAGTGAGTTGGGAGGCCATTTCAGAAGTTACACTTACGCATGTCTCAGGAGAAACACATTGACTGCCAAAATAAATATTACCTCAAATAGCAGTGCTTCTCAGGGCTCTGGAGACATCCAGACACCATAGGCAGGGCAGAAACCTCTGGAGTTTGGAACCCTGCCAGTGGGCCCTACTTTGGAATTTACACTCCTATTGTGATAGAGTTGGATGGACTCTATTGTGTTTTCCCTATCATAACCCAGCTGTCCCTCTACATGAACCTATAATTAGTACTAGAGTTGATAGTTGTATCTCTAAGAGACTTAAATCTTTGGGCTGTCCATGTGCCAGTTGGGCCCTGAATCTCAACAGACTTGCAAAAACTACTCTCATGTTCATTGGACTCATCTATGACAACTAACAAGGAGATGATGACTGACAATGACCATCTCAATGAACAGAGAGACTCTGCAACTACAAGCAAGAAACTCACATCAATCTGTCTCATGGGAAATATGCCCCCACTCAATTAGAGGTGGAGTGGGCATCACCAACATAGAATCCTCAGGATTGTGGAATAGATGACGGACTAGAATAAAATTACAGTTGTTCTACTGTAGACTTTTGATGTTAGCAATGGAAGAATTTCATCATGAATATGGAGGTGGTGGCCACTGGAGGATATGAGGGGAGGGGGATGGAAAATAGGTGTAATTTGGGGACATTTTTAGGACTTAGGATTTATCCTGAATGACATTGCACTGACAGATACAGGCCATTGTATATATTGTAATAAGTTGCAAAATTGTGTGGTATAGAGTGTAAGCTATAATGTAATCTATACCATCACTTAGCAGCAATGCTTTAAGGTGTATTCATCAATTGTGGCAAATGTCCACACAAATGAAAGATTTTGTTGATGTAGAGAAATGTGGGAGAGATAGAAAGCAGGGCATATGTAAATCCCCTATATATTTTTTGTAACATTTATATAATCTAAGTTTCTTTTAAAAAGTACAATTAAATTAAAAAGTATATTTTAAAAAAAATATATGAACTATGAACCTTGAAGCTTGCAAACTATTTAGTTGGGTACATCTTTGATCTTGGAGACCCTGGATTTATAGCATATTTCAAATCCTGCTGTTTTTTTTTTTTAATTATTATTATATTCACTAAAATGTGTCTTAGTCATTGTCTCATCTCCAGAATAATGGCCCAAACTACCTCCTGAGTAATGCTAATGCACTAAGCCCTTTATCTTGAATCTTGCATTTATAAAAACTTTTTCTGTATTGATAAAACTAAGACTAATTTTAATTCATTCTTGTGACAGTTTGAGATTATTTTATGAATCAGTAAAAGAGAAAGATTGTGTTTGTAAACCAAATTGTTCCTCTGGGTGTTATATCCTTTGATTGTATTAAATTCAAAAGATTTAATTATTTGATAAAATCAATTTAGGGCTTTAGATTTCATCACATTAGTAGGGCATGACTCAGTTTGAGTCCCCACCTTGTTGGTGTGCTTATGTAAACAGACACATAAGACGATATGTGGGAAGAGAGAGAGCTCTGTTATGTTTGATCCTGGGGCCCAGGGGAGAGATGAGCTATTCATCTGATAGTTTGCAGCTGAGCAGCTGAGAAAGCCTGGAAAGAAATGAGTCCTATGCCAGGGACAGATAACAGAAGCCCTGAGAGACCAGGCAGAGATCAGCAACCATCTTGCTTCAACATGTGGCAAATGACTTTGGTGAGAAAGCATCCTAGCGTTGGACTCTTTAAAGCCTTGAAACTGTAAATTTTTATCACAATAAATACTCTTTATAAAAGCCAACAAATTTCTGGTACTTTGCATCAACACCCCTTTGGCAGACTAATTCAATGCTTAAGAGTCACCCACTGAAAACCTCATTTTTGCCCAAATATGGACCTTCTCTAAGACAAATTCTCATTACATCATTCCACTATGTGGGACATGATACCCATTGATGAGTCTCCCTGGTGCCAAGGGATTAATACCAAATGTTGATCAGCAATGTTTTCAGACAAAGATCTTGATTAGCATGGTAAATGTAAAAAGAAATAAAACAAAATATAATTACTATGGCTTGGAGACTTAAAATGGAATGATGAGGTCATCCTGGAGATTACTGGAAATATTATCCAGATATCACATACTACCAAAGTATGTGTAGCCACAAGCAAATCCTTAAAACCTAAGGATTTCTAGGCACAGGAAACAAACCATGAAATAAAGAACTCAGTAAACTATGTAAACTGAAGGACATTTGGAGCACCCTGCATATCTACCAATCACAAATAACTTATGCAATCTTAATTTTTAAAAAACATTGTTCTGGAAGCACTAAGATGAGACAGTATTTGGGTTTCTACCTAAATCTTTACTTCTCAAATTGTAATAAGACCATAAAGAAATGCCTTTTTGACTTGCAGTTCAGTTTTTTATTTTTTGGTAAACACATTATTATTGTTACTTTACATCAGGCTTGATAGTATAGGGTACAGTTCAATGATCAATTAGATTTACCGTCCATATTCTCTCCCAGAAGAGTGGATCACATTCTAGAAACACACTTTCTCATGAAAGAGGCAATCCAACAGCCTAGAGCTACCATAGATGCTCTCTCTATACATTTTTTTTCTATTTCAGTTTGCTTATACAAGGATTACTTTGGCAATCTGGATTTAAACACCATTATTTCACTTAATTTTCTATCTCAAATATATATTTAGTTATAGAATTAATTCACACTATTTTCAAAGAGTGACTACAGTAAATACCACAGATTTTAATACATCTTTCTAAAGTAATCACAAAATTTCCTTGAAAACATAGTGAAGTCAATATATTTTTATCAATAATCCCAAAATCCATTTTTAGAGGAACACCTATACACATATGCTCAATAAGCACATCTCATTACAGTGTTCATAGATACCAATGCTACTTCCTGATAACACATTGTCATATAATACTTCATTTTCTTTACTATGGTGTATCAGTATCTTTGACCATTTAGATCAAAGGAAAGGAACTTGTTTAGCTTCTTCAGTTTTTTTTTCTCTCTTTGTAAAAATAATTTTATCAGAGTAACATATATATAACTTAAAATTTCCCATTTAAGTACTTTCAATTGTAGAATTCAGTGGTGTTGATTACAGTATTGTACTACTATCACCAACATTTGTTACCTCAGCTTTTTGATCACCTGGAACAGAATCTCTGAACCAGTTAAGCAATACTCCCTTTCCCATTCTCTTTATGCATCTCCTGATAAATTATAATATAGTATGCTTCTCCAAAAAATTTACTTATTCAAAGTATTTCATCTATGCTGCATCTTACAAATTTGTCTTTCTTGATTCTGGCTTTGTTTATTCAACATGATGTTTTCAAGGTTCATCCATGTTATACAGTGTGTCAGAAATTGATTCCTTTTTATGGCAGAACAATATTCCACTGTGTGCCTATTCCATATTTTGTTTACACATTGATCTGTTGATGGATAGGTGGCTTGCTTTCACCTGTGTTCTATTGTGGATAATGCTGATACAATACAAGTACAAACATTTGTTCAAGTCCTTTCTTTCAACCTTTTAGGGGTATATTGCAGGAAGTGGATTTGCTGGGGATATGGTAATTTAATAATATTATCTGATTTGTTTTGTTTTTGTTTTATTTTGTTTTTAGTAATAGCCATCCAAGTGGCTGCGAAGTGATACTGCATTGTGGTTTCGATTTGCATTTTCCAGAAGACCAATGATGTTGAACATCTTTTCATGTGCTTATTGTCCATTTGTACATCCTCTTCAAAGAAATGTTTATTCAAGATTTTTGCTTATTTTTCATTTGGTTCATTCATTTTTTGTTATTGTGCTTTTGCATTTCTTCATATATACTGGATTATAAACCTTTTTGAAATAGACGGTCAAAAGTTGTTTTCTCCCATTCTATCAATTATCTGGTGTTTCCACTTCATTGATAGTGTCCTTTGATTTACCAAAATCTTTAATTTTGAAGAATTACATTTTCTCTATTTTTTTTTTTTTTTTTTAGTTTCTCATGCTTTTGTTGTCATATCTAAATAATCACTATCAAAGGCAAGCTTGCTTTTAGGAGCTTATGGTTTTAGATCTTATGCTTCTCTCTTTAGTATATTTAGAATTATTTTCTATGGAGTGATATAAATGTCCTCTATATGCTCTTTAGGCCTTTACAGACTTTGGTTTTGGATATGAAAAAGCCATAGTAAAGAGTCATAGAATTTCCTAAGCAAGTAGTATATTGGTAATTTCCAGGAGGGCCCTGTTTAAATGGGCCAAGGACCACCTGAAGACCTGATTTCCTCATGGTACAATTTTTTTTTCATAAATATATTTATATTGATATGTCCATATTAATTTTTAGTTTGTAAACAGATTTATTTTTATGTAATTCACATATTGTTCAATTCACTCATTTAAAGTGAAAAAATCAATGGCCTTTAGGGTAGTCACAGAGCTGTTCTAAAAATAACACAATTTTGGTACTTTCTCATCTGTAAAATATTCCTTGACCCATAAATATTAATCCCAGTTTTCCCAACTCTAGCACTAAGCAACCAGTTCCAGGAAACTACTATACTACCTTCTGTCATAATGGATTTGCCTGTTTTGGACATTTCAAATAAATGGATATTTTAAAGAATGCTCATTTGTGATTGTCTTTTTTTTCACTAAGCATCATGTTTTCAAATTTTACCAATATTTTAGCATGATTCGGTATACTTTGTATCTTGCTTGATAACATTCCATTTTATGTAAATACTAACTTTTATTCATTTATCAGGTGTTTTAATTTCCTAGACTGCTCAAGTATTTACCATGGAATTGGTAGTGTTACATAATGGAAATTTATTTGCTCATAGTTTGAGGATGGGAAAATTTCCGAACCAGTTTGTCATAAAGCAATGCTTTCTTTCTGAAGACTCTAGTATTTTGGGGCTGGCCATCATGATTCTTGGTCCTTTGCTTGTCACATGGTCAGGCACATTCAAGTGTCTTCTGGTTTCTCCCTTCTATTCTTGGTTCTGTTGATGTTTATCTTCTTGCTTCTTGTGGCTTTTTCTCTCTTGCCTGAGTTTCAATCCATTTATAAAGTATTCCATTATAAAGAATTAAGACCCATCCTCATAGTGCTAGGCCTTAACTTAAGTAATCTCATCAAAAAGTCCTACTTACAATAGGCTCACACCCAAGGGATAAATTAGGTTTAAAAATATGTTCTTATGGGTTATATATAACCTCAAACCACCACATACCACACTCTCCCCTGCAAAAAATGACGTTATTATACATTCAAAATATATTCATTCCATCACAACATCCCAAAAGCCTTAAGTCATTTCAGTAATAATGCTAAGTGCAAAGTCTCATCAAAATTAATTATGGGTGTAGTTTGTCCTGGGATACCATTCCCTCTGTTGGCTGGCCTCTGAAACATAGAGAAGTAGTTATTTGTCTCTATTATATAATGGAAGGACAAGCTTTAGGTAAAAATTTCATTCCAAAAGGGATTATACAGAAGTGAAACAGGAGTCACTAGTTCCCCAAAATTCTGAAACCTATTAGAGCATATTCCAGTGGATTTCAAGGTCTGAGGGTCATCTATGGAATGTTTTATCCTCTATGCCTGAAGAAGTGGTAAGCCCACTCCATCCAACTTCTTGTACAGTGACCCAGTCACCTAGGACCCTGGGATGAATGTTCCTCTTTGAGCATTGTGGTGGTGGCCAGATTCTTTACAATCCCTGGGACATAGGGTCCACATTCTCTGGGCTCTGGGGTGCCTTTGATGCTCTCCTTGAATTCCAGGACACAGTCTCCACAATCTCTGTGCATTGGGATGGCATAACTTTATCTGAAGAATGGGCAGAGGTCCACCCACTCTAAAACTCAGGGCAAAAGACCTGCCTTCTCCAAGCCCTGGGGCAGGCTTATATTTTCCACACACATGGGGGGCCTGATTTCTTGGCCTGAGAAGATATCTCCCATCTAAATCTCGGTTTCCTCGGTTCTGACATAGAAGTGATTCTTCCTTCAATTTTCCTCTTTAAGTTCCGGCTGGCAGGTGTTCCATTCCTTCAAAGCAATCACAATGTATGCAAAATCTTGTCAGGTTCACAGGGGTCCATACCATCAGACAGTAGGTCTTTCCACAGATCTTTCCTGGATACCTGCAGCTCCATTCATGTCTTGAATGGAATTGACAGATGGTTCCATTTTCAATTAAACTCACTCATGGATCACTATACTCTGAGATATTTTCTGGAAGCTCAGAATTATCCAAGCCATTAATTTCTGGTTTGTTAGAGCCCAGATGTTCCATTCTCAGCTTATCCCTTTCCTATCTCATTTTAATATAAACTGCAAGGAGAAACCAGGCTGCCACTTCCATATTTAACTTGGAAATTTCATCAGTTAAATATCCAAGTGCATTGCTTTCAATTCCTGCCTTCCATCCAATATCAGAACTCGATTTCCCCAAGTTTTCTGCCACTTTCAAACAAGGATTACCTTTCCTCCAGTTTCTAGTAACACACCCATCATTTCCTTCTAAGACCTCATCAGAAGTATTTTAGCATCCATATTTCTACCAACATTCTCTTCAAAGCAATCTAGGCCTTTTCTATCAAGCATCTCACAATTCTCCCAGCCTCTACTCACTACTCAATTGCAAAACTGTTCACACATATTTTAGCATTTACAATAGCAGCATCCAACTTCCAGTACCAAAATCTGTTTTAATTTCTTAAGCTGCTCAAGCAAATACCATGAAATTAGTTGAGTTAAACAATCGGAATTTATTCAGCCACAGTTTGAGTCTGTAAAAAAGTCCAAATCAAGGCATTATTAAGGTGATATTTTCCTTTTGAAGTTTGTTGTCATCTTGAGCTTGAGTTCAGCTATTCTTTGCCCTTAGCTTGTCACTTGGCAAGGCATTTGGTGGTATTTCCTGGTCTCTTCCTTCTCTTCCAGATTCTGTTAATGCTCAGTTTCTTGCTTTCTCTGCTTTCTCTCTCGTTGTGAATTTCACTCTACTTGTAAAGGATTCCATTAAAAGGATTTAGATCCATCCTGAAAAGGCTGATCTGCACCTTAAATGAATTAACCTTATTGAAAGGTCCTTACAGTGGGTTAGATCTATGCAGAAAGATTATATTTTAGAACATATTTTTCTGGGCTACCTACAGATTCAATCCACCACATTAGTTGAGCCTTAGGTTGCTTCCTCTTTTGGGCTATTATGAGTACGCCTGCAATTTACATTCCTGTACAAGTTTCTCTTAGACAAGTTATTATATATCTTTGATATATACTTAGTATTGGTATTACTGGCTCATATGGTAAGTCTAATTAAACATTTCCTGAAATGCCTGTCTGTTTTCCAAAGTGGGTGAATCATTTTTCATTTCCACCACTAATGTATAAGGGTTAAAATTTCTCCACATCCTGTCAACCCTTCTCATTTTCTTGATGTTTATTTACTCTCTTTTAGTTTTTGTTTTTATCTTTTCCTTAATTATAGTCATCCTAGTGAGTGTAATATTGAATATCATTATGGTTTGGATTTCCATTTCCCTGTTGGCTAATGATATTGAGTATTTTTATGTGGCCTTATTGTTTATTTTTCTTCTCTGGAAACATCTCTCTTGTCCATTTTCACTTGTGTCACTTGTCATTTTTTGAGCAGCAAGAATATTTAAAATTAGATATAATCCATTATAAAATATATAAATTGACAATATTTCCCCCCATTTTTAGGTTGTCATTTCAAAATCTACTCTTTGAATTTCAAAATATTTTTTTTAAATTTGAACCAAGTCCAATTTATCTATATTTACTTTTGTCACTTGTCCTTTGGGTGTAATATCTGAAAAAATAAATGCCTATCCCAAAGTTCACAAACATTTACTCCTGTATTTCCTTCCATGATTTTTATAACTTTAGCTCTAACATTTAATTATTTGATTCACTTTGAGTTAAATTTTTACATAGTGTGAAATAAGGATTCAATTTGCATGTAGATATCCAGTTTTCCTAGGACCATGGCTTAAAAGACTCTTCTGTCCCTACTGAATTGTGTTAGTATCCTTTTCAAAACCCAATTGGCCATTAATATAAGGGTTTATTTCTGAACTCCTAATATTATTGCACTTATGTAAATGAATTTCCTTATATCAATGCCACACAGTTGATAACTGCAGCTTTTCAGTAAGTTTGGAAATTTGGAAGAATGTTCTTCAATTTTGCATTTCTTTCCAAGATTGTTACAGTTATTCTGGGCCCTTTGTATTTCTATATGAATTGCAAGATTTGCATGTGAATTTCTTCAACAAAAAAGTTTACTGAAATTTAATGAATATTTCGTAGAATCTGTTGATCAATATGGGGGATATTGACATTTTAAAAATACAAGACTTCCCTTTCATGAACTTGCAAAACATTTCCCTTTTTTACACCTTTAATTTTTGTTGATGAGTTTTTGTTGTTTTCAGAGCAGGAGTTTTGAACTTCTTTGTTAATTTTAATAATGAGCTTTTTATTCTTTTGTAAATAAGGTTTACTTAATTCTATTATCAGGGTTTTCATTCCTAGTGATTGAAAGCCAACTAATATTTTTATATGGGTCTTTTCTCCTGAATTTAAACAGAACTCTCCTATGAGTTTTAATAGTTTATTACTGGGCTCCTAAAGATTTTCAATATCCAATATTTTATTTGCAAATAGAGATAGACCAACTTCTGGCTTTCCAATTGATGCACATTTCATTTAATTTCATAATTTCTTGGCTAGAACCTCAATTAATATTGAAATGAACATTCTGTCTTTCACAAATAAGTCAGATGTTAACTATGGTATATTCATTGTGACTCTTTATAAAGTTGAAGAAGTGTTTTTTCACTCTTACTTTGCTTAGTATTTTTATCATGGAAGGCAATTGGGTTGTGAAAATGTGATTTTGTGTCTATTAAGATGTACCTGTGGTTCTCTCCTTTATTCAATTAATACATTTTACTGCCTTATTTGACTTGTGAATATTAAACTGCTCTTACATTCCTGGGAGGAATCCTACTCTTTTATAGGATGTAATCATTTCACCTGAGAATAGATATTCTTTCCTATTATTTTGCTGATGATTTTTTCTCTATATAGGAGATATTGGTTTGTAGTTGTTTTTGTTTTGTTTTGTTTTTTTTTCATATTTATTTTTGTTTTCTGTTTATTTCCTTTTGATGTCTTTATCTTGTTTCATATTAGGGTAATGTTGGCCTCAAATAATGGGTTGGGATATATCCTCACATCTATAATTTTTTGAAACAGTTTGTATAGAACTGCAGACATGTTTTCCTGTATGTTTCATAGATTTCACCCTTGAAGTTACCTGGGTCTGAATATTTCTTTGTAGGAAGTTGTTTGGTTACCTATATATATAACTTTTTTCTGTATAGGGATGTGGAATTTATCTGCCAAATTGAGTGAACATTATCATTTCCTGAAGTAGACTGTAGTTCAAAAATGTGTTCATTTCATCTGCTGTCAAATTTATAGGAACAATCTTGTAGATAATATTCACAATAATTATTTTAATATATTTAGAATCTGTAATAATATGTATTATTTTTTCTTGATGTTAGTAATTGTATATTTTTCATAATCAGTAAATGTAGTGGTATTTCAATTCATTGATCTTGAAAAAGTTTCCTTTGATTCCTTCATTTTTTATGGATGCTTTTGAATATTATTTCTTACATATTATATGTATCACAATGTATTGTCAAGGTGTATTATACAAATTCAGGTGTAGTATATGTATTTTATAATACTAGGCATCCATTTCTCTCACCCACACCTTTTGCTATTTTTGTCATTTATTTTAAATACATATATATTAACATTCCATAATATGTTGTTATTATTTTTATATAAGAAATATGTTTTTGCAAAAATATGTACATTATTAAAACATTTTTTCTCAAGCTCCTTTTAAGATTTTCTCTTTATCACAGGCTATGATAAATTTGATTATCATGTGCCTTGTTTAATTGCTCTTCATCGTTCTTGTGTTTGTGCTCTGATAATGTTCTAAATCTATAGGCTTATAAACTTTTCTATTTTGAATATTTTCTAAAATTTTGCCTGTTATTTCTATAAAATTTTTCTGCCTCACCTTCTTAATCTTCTTATTTCAAGAATATTCTTTTATGTATATTTAAAGGCATTTTAAGTTTTCTCAAATCTCATTGTTTTTCTTTTTCAAATTATGTATTGTTTTCATGAAATTCATTTTGGATAGTAACTATTGCTAGGCCTGAAATATTTCTTTTAATATTTTCTTCTGAAATGTCCAAGATGTCATTAACCAACCTATATTTTTCATTTGTAGTTTTCACATCCAGAATTTGATTTTAGTCCTTTATAGTATAGTAAACTAGAGACTTAATTTTTATTTTCCCAGTCTTACTTTAATGTCCTTTTTCTCTTCCAATCAAGGATTTAGTCATAAAATCCAACCATAGGAAACAATTCATTATTCTCCATTTCCTTTTGTGATCATGTTTCCTTACTTGTGGAAATCAGTAACAGATAATTAATCTCTCCTAATTTTCCTTGATTTTGCCATATTTGAAGTATACTGGTCAATTATTTTTAGAATTTTCTATGTTTGAATTTTTCTAATGTTTCTCAATATTAGATTGGGTGTATGGGATTTGGAGAAGAAGTCCACAGAAGTGAAGTTGTCTCATCATGACATATCAAGGTATAAAATATATTAGCATGATTTAACATATGGTATATTAACATTGATTTTTTTTTCAAAGTGATATCTGGTTTCCACTGGGTTTCTCCACAGTGAAGGTATCATTATTATTTTTTCTTTCTATAATCTGCTAATAAGATTATAACCCATAAGTCCAGCTCACACTCAAGTGGAAGGGAATGATCTTTCCTTAGTGTAAGGGTAATTATCAATTATCAATAACCATCAATGACTAGCAGACATATTAAAAACTCCCTCAGGGCCTATATTCTGAGGCTATGTAACTATCTTCTCTCTTACAGTTTAGCCAATAATTTTCTTTTCATATTTCTGTGAATGTCACATGCAAGAATTATTACTGATGTATTCTAATGTCCTATCCCATCTTCCTACAAATAATTTGTAATTTTTTTCATGAAAATACACTAAAAGTTAAGAAGGAAGCCATTTCCCCTCCGAAAACCAAAGCTAAAGAAAAGGCTTTGAAAACCAGAATGGCAGTATTGAAAGATGCCCTTGGCCACACAAAAAAAGAGATCTACACATCACCTATCTTCTAGGGAAAAACAACAGAGAGATCCTCAGAAGAGCATCCCCAGGAGAAGCAACTTAACTACTGTGCCATCACCAATTTCTGGCTGAACACTGAGTTGAAAAGAAAATGGGATAATCTAAACTGAGTTCAGCTGCCTAATTCTAAATATGTTTTTTGACCATTTAAAGGGTAATTTGTCTACATACTGAATTACGGTAGAAGAACAGGAGAATGTACATTTGGGAGATTATGGTTGAGAACCTGAAGGAATTATAAGTAACCTTCAATAAAGTCTTACAGTCTCATAGGCCAAGTGAATTTTGTTTGTTTCCCGTGTCACAAAGGAAAACTATTGGAAGCTTGGGTGGAACTGGATACTGAAAATGTCTGAAGAAAGATGTACTAATTTGCATGTGTTGAATTTGGAGAAAAAGAAGCCTAGGTAGAATTTAGGTTGGGAACCAAAGTATTATACAAATAGTACCCAGGAAATTAGGAATTTTTATTGGCAGGATAGCAGTGTTACATCACTGGTACATAGGATGAGTAACCCCATAGCATATAAATCTGAAACAATGAGTCTGTTGCTTCAGGGTGTTCAGAGACTAATTGGAATATTAGTCAGAGACATTATAGAGTCAATATTGACTTGTGAGAATTTTATAATATTTGTTTTTACCACACCTATAATTGAGGTTACCCTGAGGACACTAGGTACTTAGGAAAGTAAATAAAAAATTTGATGAAATCTTAGAGGGTATTGTTTGGGGTTTGTCAGGAATTGAAAAAAGTACCCCACAAAAGACATGGCCACTATTTTTTTTTAATTATGGGTAAAAATCAAAATTCTCACAATACATACAAACATTTGCAAAATGATATATAAATATATATGCATATATGTATATTTGCTTACAAAAATGTTGTGTATATATATATATGTATATATATATATATATATATATATATATATATATATATATATATATATATATATACATATATATATATTAAGAGGTGCTTAGATTACCCAAAATAT
>JAKSZT010053799.1:1484783-1549771 GCA_026826555.1 Tolypeutes matacus | reverse complement strand
TATATATATTAAGAGGTGCTTAGATTACCCAAAATATTACATGGAACCCACTGGGATTCCCATGTTGCCCACCTCCCACACCTCCCATTGCATCCCACACAAACATCTCCCACAGTGTGGCCCACCACCCTCAATGAACTTACACATCCTGGAGCCTTGCCACCAACCATAGACCACAGATCACACTGTAGATCACACTCTCTCCCACTCAGTTCTGAGTGATGTGTGCTGATTTAAAATGGCCTACATCTGTTGCCACAACAGTGCTCAGGACAACCTCCAACTCCCAAAGAAGCCACTGTATTTCAACTGCTCGTCCCCTCCCTACCCCAAAAGTGTCAAGTGGCCACTGGCTCCACCTCATTGTTATAATTTCTTGCATTGCCAGAATCACCATATGTGAACAAGAGAATACCATCAAGTCCACTCTAGTCCATAGTTCTTCCCCCAATCCTGAGGGGACTGGGATGGTGATGTCCACTCCAACTCAAAGTGAGAGAAGGCTTATATCCCATGGATTTGGTGGGTGGGATGATCCTGCCTGCAGATGCAGGCCCTCTCCATTCCCTGGGATGGCCATTGCCCGACATTGTCTCCTCATCAGGTGACTTGGATGAGTCTATTGAGCTGTAGGGTAGGAGTTGCAGCTCCACCGAGATTTCATGCACACCTGGAACATAGGTAGGCGGGAGGCTCCAGTCTCTGTAAGTATACCTAAAAACTCCAGCATCGCATATAGGTTTGAATAGAAGGGACTGGTGAAGACATGGCCACTATTAATCCACATTCCTGTAGGTGTGAACCCATTTGTAAATATGACTTTGGAAGATGATATAATTAGTTAAAGTATGATATAACTGTATAAGGGAAGGCCTTAATCTAACATGACTGAAGTCCTTTTGAGTAGAGGCAATTAGAATGGAAGCAAGAGTGTGAGGTCAGCTAAAACCAAAGGGAGAGGAACAGACATAGGAGAGAGATATTGCCATATTACAGTGGATTGTCAGAGAACTACAGACTTTGGGAGAAAGAAACCTTGGCAATATATTAATGTTGCACTTCTAGCCTCGCAAACTGTGAGACAATAAATTCCTATTGTTTAAGCCAAATGGATTTTGGTATTTATCATAAAAGTCTTTGTAAAGCAATACAGGGGCATAAGTATATATGGAATTCAAAGAAACCACTGTAAGATGGTGAACTGGGTGAACTAGATCATCATTCTGCATAAACATGAAAGATTTCTTTGGAGTGCACATAATAATACATTCCTCTTGAGTCAAAAGTTTCTGTCTTAACAGGTTAGTGAAGGTGAAATGGCTGAGAAGAAAGACATATTGAGAAGTTAAAATCTAAAGTACAGACAGAATGTAGTAGAAAGAGAGAATGTGAGTCCCAACAGAAATTTTTTATTCCTCATAGGAAAGGGGGGATATTTGAAGGTCTTAATAGGGCATAAAAATGTTCCAGTGCCTATTTAAAATAAAGCTGGATGATCATTTCCTAATAGAGCTATTTCTCCTTGCTTGTAAAAATTTAAGAAGAGTTCCAAAGATGCCCACTATTTAGGCAAGACATTTTCTTTCTGATTGAGAAGCTTGTTCGGCAGTTTATTTCCTGGTGAGAACAGGACAATCCTGAGTCTAGAAGACACTTGCTTTGCAATATCAGAAATTAACCTTGCCTGTCAGTACTGTATTAGTAGAGGCTGTTTTGTTTCCCTGTAACTATTCAAATTGTAGTATCGTAAATTTGAGGTATGCAGTTTTCTTTATATATCATGATATATTCAAAATCTTGAGTTAAGTGCTATACATCATAGTGGCTTGTGTTATGGGAAATTATTTTAAACTTCTAAATAATATTTTATAAGTCAGGTCTAAAGATATTATGTAAAAATTTTAGAGATTAACATGGTGTCTTATGTGTCAATACTGAACATTGAATATTCCTTAAATATTGTTTCTAATAGATCCTAAAGTTAGGCACACATTCATCATGCCCTTGAAGTTAGTAATGAATGGGTCTACAGACAATACATAGGGGAAGACATCAGGAAAGCCTTAAAGAATTTTTCCTGTTTAAAAGATGTTAACAAACCTGGAGGGGCTAGTTAATGCTCAATTTGATAGTTCTTTTGGACTTTTAAACCAATCTTTCTGTGATGCTACTCTATGACAGGTGGCTCAGCTGTGCAGGCATCACTAGAACAGATTTTGATTCTCAAAGGATTAAGGTCTTTATGAATGACATTCAAGGATGGTCATAGCAGGTTCTGTTCATGATTTTTCTGAGTTCTATTATTTTAACTTAAATTTAGAAGTTGTAAATCACCTCATCCCCTGATAAAGGATCTATATATTCTCTTATTGCAGTATGTGTATACAGAAATAATTCAAAATAGAAGAGGTTTGAAATATCAACATTTTCAGAATATGAGAACATTTTAGAGCTTTCCTCAAAGAAAGTTGGATTTCCTTGTCCTTTGGCCCATATTATGTCCCACCCTTATATCTATATCCTCCTTGGTGCATAAGTGGTATTTAGTTTGCTTAGATGCTAATATAACTTAAATAATTGCAACATATTGGAATGAGTGAATAATTTTGAAAATTAGTGAGATATGCAGCCTGCTGATTACAGAATAAAAGGGTACATCATAATGCAACATGGGCTGCATTGTTTAGCAAATAGCTTTCTTTGCTCCCTATAGGTGTTAATATTGGAATCACCTCATTCAAAATTTGGGGTTATTCTATATAAACTTCTTTTGTAGATCTTTTTAAGGACTCTATTGACAACAAACATTGGTGTGTATGTTAAGATATAAAATATCTTAAAACTTAATATATAAAAATATTTTATAGAAGTATATGGAGGGGGGTCAAGATGGCGTTACTGTAGGAGGGCGCACACTGCAAGCTCAGAGAGAAAGGCGGATTGTGGATGGGGTCCTGCCCGGGGGTCTGTGCTGTGCACGCGTGGAGTGAGAAGCTTGGGACATCTATCTGCGCGGATCAGCGGCGTGGACCGAAAGGTGGAGATTCGTGAGTTTTGAGGCTGCCGGTGGAGGTTGGCACAGGCGGCTGAGCCCCGTGGTTAGGGAAAAAAAATAAAATGAAATAAAACAGCCATTTGGAGCAGCGAGCGGGGTGAAAAGTTTTATTTTCTGGGGATCTGGCTGCCTGGTGCCCCTTGGACCTTGTGTGAGCAGAGCAAACGAGCTAATCAGCACGCAGTGAACCGGAGGGGGGATTTTGGTCGGGAAACAAAGCTGATTTCCCTAGCCACCCAGGGATAAGACCCAGGCTGCTGGGGAGCCAGGAGGAAGGAACACTTCCCCAAAAAGGGAGGGTTCTGTTGGAAGACAGGGAAGGGTATTTTATATTTTTAGACATCGATCTGGTTGCCTGCACCGCCCCATATCTTTGGGGAGCAGATAAGGTGACCTGAGGCAGCATTAGGCTCAGAGCAGACCTGTATCTGCACTCAAACTGATTTACTGAGCAGCCCTGTGACGCTCGAGCTAGGCTCCAGAAGGGGTGGAATCCGCAATCTTTAGCACTCCTCATTGACTAACTTCAGAGCTTCAGCTAACCTGGGGAGTCCGGAAAGTGGGACGTGCTTGATTAATTCCCAGGGGCCCAGCTAGGGTCCCTTCCGTAAGGGGGATGGTCTAGAGGAGGAATTATTTTGGGTCCTGCATTTGGCTAAAAAAATAAAAATTAAAAAAAAAAAGTGAGGTCACCTCAACAAATGAAAAATAAATTCTTTTTAATTTAGTTTAATAGCTAAAAGCTGCTTCAGGACCTGCATATAGAACATTGGGGGAAATTCATCGATAAACACAAGTAGGCAGGAAGGATCCACGTGGACCCTAGGGGAATCATTAACCCCCCTTAGCTCTGTTTGACTGCTTGCCTGTGTGGATCTTTGGTTTCTCTCTGTTACTTTTGGGTCTATTGCTATTATTTCCTTTGTCCTCCCCCCTTCCTTTTTCCTTCTATTTTTTTTTTTTTAAATAGGTGCTGCCAGCTGGTCGTTTCTTTGCTGGGCATCTTATTCAGTAATTTCCCATTCGCTGTATATATTGATTCTGTATTACAAACTATCGCTTATTCTTCCTGCATCTTTCTGCCTTCTGTTTTCTGTTGTGGCTCTTAGAGACAGCATTTTTTCATAGGCCCACAATTTAAGGGTGTCAATTTCTATCAAATCTATTTTGTTTTCTTCTTCTTTTTTCTTTTTTTTAAAATTAGTATTAACTATTTCCTTTCAGACTTTCTTTACTATTTCTCTCCCTTCTCATAATTCAAGCCTTCTAAATCAATATAAATATATTCCACCATTTGTTTTCCCAGTCCATTGTAGGAACTCCATATTTTTTCCTAGTACTCTACACTGCCTACACAAGTTAAATATTCATCTCATTAAGTCTCATTTTGCTCCTCTTCTAACTTTTACCAATATTTCTATTATCCTTCTGCCTTCCTTACATCTTTTGATTCCTCTGGCCCTAACCTTTTGCCTTCAAGGGAACATAGAAAGAAGCAAGGAAATAAAATAAGAAGAAAAACTGCCAAAGAGAAAATTTAACTCACACGCAGAACCAACAGCTAAATAAAATTCTAAAGCATAGAGAAAAGCTAATCAACTGAACAAACCCATCAAGATAATATGATGACCAGAGGGCAACAGAAAAATACAAATGACTCTGAGAAACTGGAAAACATGGACCAGTCCAATGCACAAAATAAAAACCAGGAAGCAATGCAGTACATCGAACAACAAATGAAAGCTATCCAAACAAATATCATGGACTAACTTAAGGAACTGAAGGAAGAGATTAAGGATATAAAGAAGACACTGGGAGAACATATTGAAGAAATAGCTAACACACCTAAAAAGGCAATGAATATGATGGCAAACAAAGGCACAAGTCAAGAAATGAAAAAGATGCTGGACTCACATGGTATCAGATTTGAACAGGCAGAGGAAAGAATTAGTGATATGGAAGACAATACAGTTGAAATCAAAGAGATTGTAGAAAAGATAGACAAAAAGATAGAAAAAACCCAGTATGGTCTTAGAGAATTAACTGATAATGCAAGACGCACAAACATACACATATGGGCATCCCAGAAGGAGAAGAGAAGGGAAAGGGAAGAGAAGGAGTGTTGAAGGAAATTATGGCTGAAAACTTCCCAACTCTATTGAGAGAGATGGATGTTCAGATCCAGGGAGCACAGCGCACCCCAAATAGTATGAATCCCAACAGGCCAATTACAAGACATATATTTGGCAAATTGTCCAATGCTCTAGACAAAGAGAAAATACTCAAGGCAGCAAGAGAAAAGAGAACCATCACATACAAGGGAAGCACAATAAGATTAAGTGCTGATTTCTCAGCTGAAACCATGGAGACAAGAAGATAGTGGTATGACATAGTCAAAACACTAAAAGAAAAAAAACTTCAGCCACAAATTCTCTATCCAGCAAAATTGGCATTCACAAATGATGGAGAGTTCAAAATATTCACAGATAAACAGCAATTAAGAGCGTATGTCAAGAAGGAACCAGCACTTCAAGAAATACTAAAGGAATCTCTACAAATTGAAGGAAAAAACAAGGGAGAGAGAGTTTGAGGAGAGTTTAAAAACAACTGAATAGTCAAAAAGAGAAACAAAACAACATATGACATACATTAACCCAAAGAAAAAATGACTGAAGTAAGAAATTCGTTATGAGTAATAACACTGAATGTTAATGGATTAAATTCACCAATCAAAAGACACAGATTGGCAGAATTGATAAGAAAATATGATCCATCTATATGCTGTCTACAAGAAACCCACCTTTGACCCAGGGATTCAAGAAGGCTGAAAGTGAATTGCTAGAAAACCATTTTACAAGCTAACAATAGCCAAAAAAGAGCAGGAGTAGCTATTCTAATATCAGACAAAATAGACTATAAATGCAAATCTATTGTAAGAGACAAAGATGGAAACTAAAGGAGTAATCTCTCAAGAAGAGAGAACAATCATCAACATTTACGCACCTAATCGAGGTGCCTCAAAATACGTGCAGCAAACTCTGGAAAAACTAAGAGGAGAAATAAATTCCTCTACAATTTAAGCAGGGGACCGCAAGACACCACTGTCATCATTAGACAGAACATCTGGACAGATAATCAATAAAGAAACAAAGGCACTCAACAATACATTATAAGATTTGGGCTTAATAGACATATACAGTACACTACACCCAAATACAGCGGGATTTACATTCTTCTCCAGGGCACATGGAACATACTACAAAATAGACCACATGCTAGGCCACAAAACAACACTCAATGAATTCAGAAAGATTGAGATTATACAAAGTAATATCTCTGACCACAATGGAATGAAGTTGGAAATCAATAAGGGTCAGAGAAACAGGTTAGGCACAAAGATATGGAAGATAAACAACACACTCTTAGACAAACAGTGGGTCAAAGAGGAAATTTCAAAAGACATCAGTAACTACCTTGAAACTAATGAAAACAACAACACAACATATCAAAACCTATGGGATGCAGCGAAAGCAGTCCTGACAGGGAAGTTCATAGACATAAATTCATATATTAAAAAAGAAAGAGCTAAAATTGAAAACCTAACTGCATACTTGGAGGATTTGGTAAAACAACAACAAACTAAACCTAAAGGAAGTATAAAGCAGGAAATAACCAAGATTAGAGCAGAACTAAATGAAATAGAGAATAATAAAGCACTGGAAACAATAAACAAAACCAAAAGCTGTTTCTTTGAGAATATAAACAAAATTGACAAAACCTTAGCCAGACTAACAAAGAAAAAGAGAGATCAGATGCAAATACATAAAATAAGGAATGAGCAAGGTGATATCACTACTGACCACACAGAAATAAAGAGTATCATAAGAGGATACTTTGAAAAATTATATGCCAATAAGAATGACAATTTAGAGGAAATGGACAAGTTTCTAGAAACCCACAAACAGCCGACATTGATGAAAGAAGAAATAGATGAACTCAACAGCCCAATTACAAGTAAAGAGATAGACTCAGTCATTAAAAACTTCCCAACTAAGAAGTATCCAGGACCAGATGGCTTCACAGCTGAATTCTACCAAACATTCCGGAAATAGCTTACACCAATTATACTTAAGCTCTTCCAAAAAATAAAAGTAGAAGGAATGTTGCCTAACTCATTCTATGATGCCAACATTACCCTAATACCAAAACCAAATAAAGATACCACAAGAAAGGAAAATTACAGACCAACTTCTCTAATGAACCTAGATGCTAAAATCCTTAACAAAATACATGCTAATCGCATTCAACAACATATCATGAGATTATAAACCCTGACCAAGTGGGTTTCATCACAGGTATGCAAGAATAGTTCAATATAAGAAAATCAATCAATGTAATACACCACATAAACAAACTGAAAGAAAAAAATCACATGATCATCTCTATAGATGCAGAAAAAGCATTCGACAAAATACAGAACGCTTTCCTCATAAAAAACAATACAAAAGATAGGAATAGATGGAAACTTTCTGAAATTGATAAAGGGTATATATGAAAAACCCAAAGCTAACATTGTTTTCAACGGTGAAATCCTAAAAGCTTTCCCTCTGAGATCAGGAACAAGACAAGGATGCCCACTATCACCACTCCTATTTAACATTGTCTTATAAGTACTTGCACGAGCACTGAGACAAGAAAAGGACATAAAAGGCATTCAAATTGGAAAAGAAGTAAAAATTTCATTATTTGCAGATGACATGATCCTATATAATGAAAGCCCTGAGAAATCTACAACAAGGCTTCTAGATCTTATAAAGGAGTTCAGTAATGTAGCAGGATATAAGATCAATGCTCAAAAATCAGTAGCATTTCTGTACACCAATAACCAGCAAACTGAGGAGGAAATCAGGAAAAAAATACAATTTACAATAATAAGTAAAAGAATCAAATACCTAGGAATAAATTTAACTAAAGATGTAAAGGACTTATATACAGAAAACTACACAACACTGTTATAGGAAATCAAAGAAGACTTAAATAAATGGAAAAATATTCCCTGTTCATGGATGGGAAGACTAAACATCTTCAAGATGTCTACCTTACTCAAACTAGTCTACAGATTTAATGCAATCCCAATAAAAGTCAACACTATATTTTTTAAGGAACTGGAAAAACTAACCACAAAATATATTTGGAGAGTCAAGAGGCCCCGAATCGCCAAAGATATATTGAAAAAGAAAAATGAAGTTGGAGGTATCACATTACCTGATTTTAAAACATACTACAAAGCTACAGTGATCAAAACTGTGTGGTATTGGCACAAGGATAGACCTACTGAACAATGGAACCGAATTGAGAGTTCTGATATAGATCCTCGCATATACAGTCATCTGATATTTGACAAGGCCACGAAGCCCACTCAGTTGGGAAAGAGTGGCCTGTTTAGTAAGTGGGGCTTGGAGAACTGGATATCCATATCCAAAAGAATGAGAGAAGAATACCATATCACACCTTTTACAAAAATCAAATCAAGATGGATCAAAGATCTAAATATAAGAGCCAAAACCATAAAAACCTTGGAAGATAATGTAGGGTAGCATCTACAGGACCTTGTAATAGGAAATGGTTTCATGAACTTCACAGCCAAAGAATGAGCAGCAAGAGAAAATATTGATAAATGGGATCTCCTCAAAATTAAAAACTTCTGCACCTCTAAGAATGTTATTAAGAAAATAAAAAGGCAGCCTACCCAATGGGAAAAAATATTCGGCAACCATATATCTGATAGAAGCCTAATATCCTGCATATATAAAGAAATCCTACACCTCGAAAATAAAAGGACAAACAACCCATTTAAAAAATGGGCAAGTGACCTGAAAAGACACTTCTCCAAGGAAGAAATACAAATGGCTAAAAAGCACATGAAAAAATGCTCAACATCACTTGCTATCAGGGAAATGCAAATCAAAACTACAATGAGATACCATCTTACACCCATCAGAATGGCAGCTATTAAAAAAACAGGAGACACTAAATGTTGGAGAGGATATGGAGGAATAGGAACCCTCCTCCACTGCTGGTGGGACTGCGGTATGGTCCAGCCACTGTGGAGGGCAGTTTGGCAGTTCCTCAGAAAACTAGCAATAGATCTTCCGTATGATCCAGCAATTCCAATGCTGGGTATATATCCAGAAGAACTGAAAACAAAAATACAAACAGATATATGCACACCAATGTTCATAGGGGCATTGTTCACCATTGCCAAATGTTGGAATCAGCTCTGGTGCCCATCAACAGATGAATGGATAAGCAAAATGTGGTACATACATACAATGGAATATTACTCAGCTGTAAGAAGGAACAAAGTGCTAACACATGGAATAACGTGGATGAATCTTGAAGACCATATGTTGAGTGAAGCAAGCCAGGCACTGAAGGATGAACAGTATATGACCTCACTGATCTGAACTGAGGAAAGTGAGCAGTCTCTGAGAACCATTGTCTGAAAGAAAGGTTAACAAAGGAGAGTAAGAGAAGAGCAGGCTTTGAACCATCACCCATATGGACATAATCTATGGTAAAGGGATAGAGTGTGGTTGCATGTTGGGGGATGGGGCAGATGAGTGGTGGTGTTCCTGGGTTTGGTGGTGCAGCACTGCAGGGTGGGTGGATTAGGAAGGGCTGGTTCAAATCCCCAGGGCATGTAACTGTGAATCTTGACATTCCATGGGTTGGTAGAGGGGTGTATCACGGGCATTGGGGGGCTGGGAAGAAGGGAACAGTCAAGATCTAATGGGTTGTTTAGTGGTCATGGGGAAGGTTTTTCATTACCTTACAGTAATGGATACAGGACATGTTAAATATACTCAAAATTATTAAACTGTATCATCTAAATTGTAAACTATACTGTAAATCACTGACAATGTTTAGTTGCTATATTTTGCTATCTGCATAACAGTTATAACAATGCTAACAACCAAAAAAAAGGGGGGGGGTTAATATGTGGTGGGGAAGGGGGGGTGGTTTGATATCTGGGAGTCTCTGGCACTCCGTGTGTGACTTTGCTGTGACATAAAACTTCTTTGAAAATTAAATGAAAAATTGGGAGACAATGCGGATTGAGAGGAGGAAGGTGTCATGGCACACCAGACATCCGATAACACAGTCATAAAGGGAAGGAAAAAAAGAAAAAAAAGAAAAGAGAAAGGATAAAAAATGAATATATATATCTTAAATGCATTTCCTTTGCTTTCTTGCCCATTTTTTGAAGGTCCCAATACACTCATTACATTTTATTTTGTTTTGTTCTTTGTTTGATTATTTGTTTTTTTGCCTTCTCTTTTTTATTTTACCCCTGAGTTTCCTTATGTTTGTCTCTGGCATGTAAGCTTATCACACTTGTTTCTTTTTCCTAGAAAGTGTATTTGATTATTTTATGGACTAAATGTTCATGGAGGTTTTGGATCACAGAAGGGTTACAATGGGTTCTGTGGGGGATTATTGTGGGGGTGTCTGGGGGGGTTCATGGGGATTGGTTCATCCGAATATACCTGAAAGATATACAAAGTCATTCAAAGGATCGGGGGATGGGGCATGGTCATGATGGGTGGATAATCACACAATAAATGAGGGAATCTGAATTCCTAGCCTGGAGAGCTCTGCCACAGTCTCCAAGGGAGCAGCAATAGTCCTCTGAGTGTATGAACAGTGCCTGTCAAAATAGGATGACCCACTGATGTGTTTTTTTTTTATTGATAACTACCCTTGTGAATCTTTGCTCTTGTAAATGAGACTTAGCCTGCAGTTGTGTGGTGCCTAAGGGTTGCCACCTGAGAGCCTTCTTGTTGCTCAAATGTGGCCTCTCTCTAAGCCAAACTCAGCATATGATTGCATTACCTTCCCCGCAACGTGGGACATGACTCCCGGGGATCAGCCTCCCTGGCAACAAGGGATTAATACCAAATGCCAACTGGTAACACAACTGGAAAAAGACCTTGAATAAAAGGGGAAATGGTAAAGACAAATGAGTTCAAGTGGCTAAGAGACTTCAAAGAGAGTCGGGAGGTCATCCCAGAGGTAACTTTTACGCAAACCTTAGTAGGAGCTCATAGAACATCTAAGTGCATATCACCCCACACAGAGGGGTTCTTGAGAGCTCCGGATACACCCTGGTCCTATATAAGGGGGGATAGCCCCATAGACTGATGCCTTATCAGTGGGTTCTATTTTGGAATCTGTGCTCCTGAGAGTGACAGAATTAGACTCAAATAAGTCCTCCCTTCACATGGTTCACCAGTCCCTTCTATTCAAACCTATGTGATGCTGGAGTTTTTAGGTATACTTCCAGAGACTGGAGCCTCCCTCCTTCCTATGTGCCAGGTGTGCATGAAATCTAGGTGGACCTGCAACTCCTACCCTACAGCTCAATGGGCTCATCCATGTCACCTAGTGAGGAGAAAACGATGGGAAATGGCCATCCCAGGGAATGGAGAGGGCCTGCATCTGCAGGCAGGATCATCCCACCCACCTTATCCATGGGATATAAGCCCTCTCTCACTTGGAGTTGGAGTGGACATCACCATCCCAGTCCCCTCAGGATTGGGGGAAGAACTATGGACTAGAGTGAACTTGATGGTATTCTCTTGTTCACATATGGTGATTCTAGCAATATAAGAGGTGTGGGAGGTGGGCAACATGGGAATCCGAGTGGGTTCCATATAATATTTTAGGTAATCTAAGCACCTCTTAAAATATATGTATATATATATATAAAAAATAACATTTTTGTAAGCAAATACACATATATGCATATATATTTATATATCATTTTACAAATGTTTGTATGTATTGTGAGAATTTTGATTTTTACCCATAATAAAAAAAAAAAAAAGAAAAAAAAAAAAAAGAAATTATAACAATGAGGGAGCCAGTGGCCACTTGACACTTTTGGGGTAGGGAGGGGATGAGCAGTTGAAATACAGGGGCTTCTTTGGGAGTTGGAGGTTGTCCTGAGTACTATTGTGGCAACGGATGTAGGCCATTTTAAATCAGCACACACCACTCAGAACTGAGTGGGAGAGAGTGTGGTCTACAGTGTGAACTGTGGTCTATGGTTGGTGGCAAGGCTCCAGGATGTGTAAGTTCATTGAGGGTGGTGGGCCACACTTGTGGGAGATGTTTGTGTGGGATGTGGTGGGAGGTGTGGGAGGTGGGCAACATGGAATCCCAGTGGGTTCCTTGTAATATTTTGGGTAATCTAAGCACCTCTTAAATACATGTATATATATATATATAACATTTTTGTAAGTAAATACACATATATGCATATATATTTATATATCATTTTGCAAATGTTTGTATGTATTGTGAGAATTTTGATTTTTACCCAAAATAAAAATAAATTAAAAAAATACTTTATATGTATAAAATGGTGTAATGACCTTGATGATAGTGACAGTGATAATTTATGTATGCAAACATTCATTATGAATTATTAAGAAAAATGTGAAATCTAGGAGAAAAACAAATATTAAAAAATTATATTTAATTTATATTTTGCCTGTACACTCTTATAGGTTTTGACAAAATTTATAATGGCCTTTATGTATTGTTAGACAATTCCAATGCCTTGAATATGCCCTATGTTACATCTGTTCTATTCTTCCCTCCTACCCCCTCAGAACGTATATTAACCACTAAGTTTCAATTTTTGAAAACTAAAATTCAAAGTTACATTCAATAATATTGAGGGCTTGACATATTGGTCAGTTTTCTTTTTTTACGAACTGCCTATGTTTTCAAGAGATTCTTGTCCCTCTACTTGAGAACATAGTAGTACTTCCAAGGATGGGAGCTTAATATTTTCTTGTTTATTCTGTGGGTCTCCATGCACTGAGATAACAAATTATAACAAGATGAGCACATTCCAAAAATGTCCAAAAAATCATGCCCCTGGTGTGCAATATCCCACATATCATCCCACCCCAAATGCCTTGCCATAATGTAAACCATAGACTATGATTAATAGCAATGTTTAGATATTTGTACATTAATTGTTACAAATGTACCACAAAAGTGTGAATTGTTTTTATTTGGGGAGAGTGGAAGAGTTGGAAGTGTTTGTGTATATGCAAATCCCTTATGTTTTCTATGTGACTTTTCTGTAACCTAAAGCTTTTGTGAAGATAAAGTGAAAAAAAATAAGACAACTGGGAAACAGATGGGAAAAAGTGACACCATATAAAAGAAAACAGATTTTGCAGTGATTTAAGGCATAATGAAATTTTATTTTATTTTATTATTTTATTTTTTCATGTTATTTTTAATTTTTATTTATCTTATATTTTTAGTAGAGGGTAGATAATCTTTAATTTAATAACATCTAACATTGCATACAAAACATATTTCTAAAACTCACCAAAATCATCTATTGAACTAAAAACTAAACTGTGAGTGTCTCCTGTTTTTTTAATAGCTGCCATTCTGATGGGTGTAAGATGGTATCTCATTGTAGTTTTGATTTGCATTTCCCTGATAGCAAGCGATGTTGAGCATTTTTTCATGTGCTTTTTAGCCATTTGTATTTCTTCCTTGGAGAAGTGTCTTTTCAGGTCACTTGCCCATTTTTATATGGGTTGTTTGTCCTTTTATTTTTGAGGTGAAGGATTTCTTTATATATGCAGGATATTAGGCTCCTTTCAGATATATGGTTGCCGAATATTTTTTCCCATTGGGTAGGTTGCCTTTTTATTTTCTTAATAACATCCTTAGAGGTGCAGAAGTTTTTTATTTTGAGGAGATCCCATTTTGCAAATGTTTGTATGTATTGTGAGAATTTTGATTTTTTACCCATAATAAAAAATAAAAATTAAAAATTTGATCTACAGGTATTTATATAGAAACTTTGGAGGAATATATGCCAAGGAGATATGGGGCACTTCTTTTGGAAGAAGGGGATTTTTTTTTTTATCACAAGTTATATATATTGTAAAAACTTAAAACGAGTGGGAAAAAAAAAAAAAAACTAAACTGTGACCCTCTGCAATCCAAAACCACCCCCCAAAAAAGCCAAAAAATAAACAAGGAAAAATATTACAAAAATAAAATAATAGTAATAATAAAAAATAAATAATAAAATACAGAAAAAAATAAATAAAAACTGAAAATTAAAGAAATAAAAATTGCCACCGAAGGAAGGGTCTGCTGGGATGATTTGAGGGCAATTTTGTATACAAATAGTGAAGCATAGCTACAAAGGCTAGGCTTGAGAGAGGGCGTAGTCAGCCAATTTAATAGTTCTGCACAGAAGACTATAAGAATTTCAACTTCCCTAAAGGAGTCAGGTAGTGGGAAGTGCTTAATAAATTTTCAAGAGCCTATTTGAGTCCCCTGGGAGGAGGGGTTTGTCTAGAAGAGGCTTGAAAAATCACTTCTGTGTAGTGTACTTAGTCATCAGGGTGCCATTTGAATTTCAAACAGGAATTCAACCTTACCAGGAGAAGGGAGGGGGCATCTGCTCATATAATCCAGATGCCCTAAGAGTAAAATCTGCCCAGGGGAAATTGACTGAAGAGCTTTCTGAAGAGGTGGCTTACCCATTTGGAGGGTTAGCTCAGTGGAGGAATTTCTGCCTTGAATATATGAGGTCACAGGATCCATTCCTGACTCCTCTAAGAGTGTTGATCCACAGGGATAGCTAACATCCAGCTGATATATGTAGGACAGGGAAAATAGAGACTTTATTTTTATACTACCTTCTTTTGGGTCCCATATTTTTCCAAAAAAAAAAAAGGTTAATTAAAAAAATGTTTTTAACTTAATTTACTCTTTAAAAGTTGCCTCAAAACCTGCAGAGAGAAGCCGGTATGGTAATTGATTGATGAACACAGGCAGCCTGAGAGGCTCCATAGTGGTCCAAGAAGGAATGCTGTTATTCCTTAGCTTTGTTTGACTGCTTGCTTTTGTGTTTTTTGGGGGGTTATTTATTTATTTATTTATTTATTTATTTATTTATTTATTTATTGTTATTGTGTTGTTTATGGTTTTTTCTTTCCTCTTCCCTCCCCCATTTTTATTTAAATTAGGTGCTGCTAGCTTGTTTCTTCTTTGCTGTGCTTCTCCTTCGTTGATTTCCCATTTTCTGTGTACACTGATTTTGTCTACCAATGCTATCTCTTTTAATTCCTTCATCTTTCTATCTTCTGCTTTCTGTTTTGGGGCTTACATTCCACCTTATATTATTAAACCTCAACTTTACTGGTTTTGATTTTTATCTTGTCTTTTCTGTTTCCTTTTTTATTAATTAACTTTTTTCTTTCTGCCCTTCCTTTTATCTTTCTCTCTGTCCTCATCATTCTGGCCTTTTAAATCATTCTATATATTTGTCATTATTCAGTTTCCCATTCATTGCAGGTACTCCACTTTTTTATTACTATTACTCTACACTGCTTACTTGAGTTAAATATTCATTTTACTAAATCTTATACAGACACTCTTCTAACTTTTATTATTGTCTCTATTATCCTTTTTCTTTTCTTACCTCTTTTGATTTCTCTGACCCTAATCTGTTTCCTTCAAGGGAACATAGAAAACAGCAAGGAAATAGAACAAGAAGAACAAAGTGTCAAATAGAAAACTTAACACACACACAAAACCAGCAGCTAAACAAAACTGTACAACAGAGAGAGAAGCTAATCAACTGAATAAACCCATCAAGATAAATGACGACCAGAGGGCACAAAAAAATTACAAACCATACTAAGAAACAGGAAGACATTGACCAGTCCAATTAACAAACTGAAAACCAGGAAGAGATGCAGAACATTGAACAACTAATCAAAGTTGTCCAAACAAATATAATGGACCAACATAATGAAATGATGAAAGAGATTAAGGATATTACAAAGAAACTGGGGGACCATACTGAAGAAATTGTAAACATACATAAAAAGATAATGGATATGATGGTGATGAATGGCACAATCCAAGAATTAAAAAGATGCTGGATTCACATAACAGCAGATTTGAACAGGCAGAATAAAGAATTAGTGATGTGGAAGACAGTACATCTGAAATCAAACAGATAGTAGACAGATAGACAAAAAGATAGAAAATTCCAGCAGGGACATAGGGGTTTAACTGACAACACAAACATGCATTATAGGCATCCCAGAAGGAGAAGAGAAGAGAAAGGAACCAGAAGGAGTGTTGAAGGAAATAATGGCTGAAAACTTCCCAACCCTATTGAAGGAGATGGATGTATATGTACAGAAATCACAGTGCACCCAAAACAGTATAAATCCTAACAAGTCTACACTAAGACATATACTTGTCAAACTGTCCAATATTCAAGAAAATACTCTAGGCAGCAGAGAAAAGAGAACTTTCACATATGTATTAGTCAGGATTCTCTCAGGAAAAGGAATCAACAGGAAATAGCTGTCAATAATATGAGATTTTATAAGAGTCTTCCACATGATGGTGGGGATGCACAAATCCAGGTTCTGCAGGCAGGATGCAAGCCTGGAGCTCTGATGAAAGTCTGATGAAAGGTCCTTGATGAGTTTTTGGGAGAAGATGGCTGTCCAAAGAAAAGCTGGGAAATTCTCTCTGAATGTTGAAAACAATTCCCCTTTTAAGGCATTCAACTGATTGGATAAAAGTGTCACACTTTGCTGATGCAAACTCCCTGATTGATGCAGATGTATCAGCCATCCATGCAGTAAAATCACTGGTGATGGAAGTCCATAAATGCTCTTGTATTACAATTAGCCCAGTGCTTGCTGGATCTAACACCTGGACACAATTACCTGGCTGAGTTGACACATTAGCTTAACCATCACAGTCCACCCCTTATCAACTTGGCAACCATACACATTACCCTAAACCATACTTAGTCTCTAAGTAAAAACAATAACAGACAAGCATACATATATATGTCTTCCTAACAATGTTCAACTCCCTTGCATACAACTGGAAAAGCATTAATTCCCCCACAGAATACAGCTCATGTCTTTGGGTAATAGTCACTCTTAAACTTGACATCTTTAAATATTATGATATGAAATTAATACAACTTTTCATATGATAGGGGAAAATGTTGGGGAAGAAAACAAAGAAATTCATTTTGTGTACTTATATAATCATATTCATAATGAAAGAAAAACAAACGGTTCATGTCTATTACAATCCTCATTTCTGTAACTGGTCACGTGGTCGAAGTTCACATTTATCACTACCTTCTTCCACTACCCAGTCTATATTCCCATTACCTTCAGCAAGCACTTCAGCTGGCCATGGTTCTTAGCCTGGTGGGGCGACCCAAACTTTCATTTCTGAAGATTCTTGGCCATTGTTAGTCCTGCTTGAATTGGTTTGTTTAAAATTTCCATTGCCTTTAATCACAGGGCAAGGCAGTACAAGGAGATTCACTAGAGGATCTCCTGCATTCCAGGCAAACTCTTCTTTACCCCATTATGTAGATGTAGTCCTAATTCCCCTTGATAGTCAGGATCAATCACTCCAGCCAGTACAGTAATTTCCTTCTTTGCCTGTTGATTCGCAGGTAAGAGGAACGTAAAGTGGTCGGGTGGCAGTCTTAACTTCCAGTTCAATGAAATAATTATTGTGTTCCCTGGTGGCAGCACTCCTCCTTTTGGGACTAAAATCTGTAGACCAGCAGAACTTAAGGTTACAGGTACAGGAAGCAAAAATTTTCCTCGTGGTTCACTAGGGATAATAGTGAGTAGTGCCACTCCCAGTTCAACCTCTTGATTCCTGGACCCAAGAAACCTGGTTATGGGAGAAACAGCACCATAAAGAGGATGCTGACTCAGAGCATACTCAGCCCCATCCCTGCAAGGTATTGCCAACTAGTTGGTACTATAATTGAGTCTTCAAAAGGCGATTCCACTGTTTTGTTAATCCAGCTGCCTCAGGATGATAGGGAACACAGTAAGAACAGTGAATTCCATGGGCATGTGTCCATTCCCACATATCATTTGCTGTGAAATGGGTTCCTTGATGAAAAGCAATGCTGTGTGGAATGCCATTGGGGTAGATAAGACTTTGGTAAGTCCACAGATGGTAGTTTTGGAAGAAGCATTGCATGTCAGAAATGCAAACCTATAGCCAGAGTATGTGTCTATTTCAATTAAAACAAATCACTGCCCCTTCCATGGTGGAAGTGACCCAATGTAGTCAACCTGCCACCAGGTAGCAGACTGATCACCTTGAGGAATGGTGTCATATCAGGGGCTAAGTGTGGGTGTCTGCTGCTGGAAGATTGGGCATCCAGCAGTGGCTGTAGCCAAGTCAGTCTTGGTGAGGGGAAGTCCATGTTGCTGAGCCCATGCATAATCTCTATCCCTACTTCCATGGCCACTTTGTTCATGAGCCCATTGGGCAATGACAGGAGTGACTGGGGAAAGAGGCTGAGCAGTAGCCACAGAGTGGGTTATCTTATCCACTTGATTATTAAACTCTTCCTCTGCTGAAGTCACCCTCTGGTGAGTTTTCACATGGGACACAAATATGTTCATGTTTTTTGCCCACTGAGAAATGTTTTTCCACATAGCTCTTTCACAGAACTCCTTGTCACCAATTTTCCAATCATGTTCCTTCCAATTCCCTGACCATCTAGCCAAACCATTGGCAACAGCCCATGAATTAGTGTACAAACACACCTCTGGCCATTTTTTTCTTCCAAGAAAAATGAACAACTAGATGCACTGCTTGAAGTTCTTCCCACTGGGAGGATTTGCCCTCACTTCTATGGACCTGCTCAAGCCCTATTTAGTATATACCACTTCCACTTTATTATGGAGTGCTGCTGTGCATGCCCAACTTTATGGTTTGATGGGTCAGACAATCCCCAGCTCATGATAGGCAACTCAGTTCTCATGATAGGCAACTTGATGGCCCATGGTTAAATATTCAGTCTCTTCTAAGGCCCAGTAGCAAGCCAAAAGCTGCTTCTCAGAAAGGGAGTAGTTATCTGCAGAGAATGGCAAGGCTTTGCTGCAAAATCCTAAGGGTCTGCATTGTGATTCCAAGGCTACAGTCAGCATCTCTATTTGCCACCGAAACTTCCAGCACCATTGGATCTGCTGGATCATATGGTCCAAGTGGTAGTGCAGCTTGCACAGCAGCCTGGATGGACCTGTCACAGGGCCTCCTCTTGTTCTGGTCCCCAATCAAAACTAGCAGCTTTTCTGGTCACTCGGTAAATGGGCCAGAGAAGCACACCCTAATGAGGAATGTGTTCTCTCAAAATCCAAAGAGACCGACAAAGCGTTGTGCCTATTTTTTGGTCGTAGGAGGGGCCAGGTGCAACAGCTTATCCTTTACTTTAAAGGGATATCTTGACAGGCCCCACACCCTGGACACCTAGAAATTTCACTGAGGTGGAAGAACCCTGTATTTTTGTTGGATTTATCTCCCAACCTCTCTCACACAATTGCCTTACCAATAAATCTAACGTCTTTGCTACTTCTTGCTCAGTAGGCCCTATCAACATGATATCATCAATATAATGGACCAGTTTGATGTCTCATGGGAGGGAGAGAGTATGGAGATCTCTGCAGACAATATTATGACATAGGGCTGGAGAGTTGATATACCCCTGATGCTGGATTGTGAACGTATACTGCTGGCCTTGCCAGCTGAAGGCAAATTGTTTCTAGTAGTCATTACTAATGGCAATTGAGAAAAAAGCATTTGCTAAATCAACAGTTGCATACCAGGTACCAGGGAAGTGTTGATTTGCTAAAGCAATGATACCATATCTGGGACGGCAGCTGCAATTGGAGTCACCATCTGGTTAGGTTTATAATAATCTACTGTCATCCTCAAGATCTAAGTTTGACAAGGTGGGTCTGCACAGGGCAGGCCATCACAGGTTTATCTGGTAAAGTCTTAGCGAATTTAGAGCTCCAATATCCCCACCAATATTATCATCATCCCTTTTTTCCCGATCCCAATCCTCAGGGTTTCACTCCTTTCCAATGAATGCCTTCACTTTAATTGCAGAAACCTTGCACGGTTGAGATTTTAGTTTTCTCTGTAATTCTGCTACTCATACAATGAGAGTCTGGGTTTGATTCTCAGATATCTCAAGTCTGTGGCACAGGAGACAAGATTTTCTTTCAAAGCACATGTACAAACTTTCATATCATTCATGCAGCATTTAAGTTTCAAATTTGAAGACTTTAGCTCATCTCTTTCTTTTGTAACTGTATCCAGAATATCTGGGAGGAGACAGCCAACATCATTATACTTTTTGACTCCACAAAATTGTGTTAAGGTGTTGAAAACACTCTCACCCAGATCCTTGCTTCTTATAAGCTTGGAAGTAAGGGAATTCAGTGATGCTATTTTTCATCTCTATTGCCAGCTCACACCATGGTCTATTAACAACCTCTTCATTATTAGAAAAGGAGTCATTAGTACCCTTGAGTCCAATTATTTGGCAACCATACATCTGATAGGAACCCAATATCCTGCATATATAAAGAAATCCTACACCAAAAAAAAAAAAAAAAAAAAAGCCAAACAACCCATTTAAACAATGGGCAAGTGACCTGAAAAGACACTTCTCCAAGGAAGAAATACAAATGGCTAAAAAGCACATGAAAAGATGCTTGACATCACTAGCTTTTAGGGAAAGGCAAATCAAAACTACTTTGAGATACCTTCTTACATGATTTAGAATGGCAGCTATTAAAAAAACAGCAGACTCTAAGTGTTGGAGAGGATGTTTAGGAATAGGAACCCCATCCACTGATAGTGGGATTGTAGAGTGGTCCACTTTGGAGGACAGTTTTGCGGTTCCTCAAAAAACTAACTATAGAACTTTCATATGTTCCAGCAATTCCACTGCTGTGTATATACCCCGAAGAATTTAAGCAAAGACATGAACAGATATATGCACACCAATGTTCATAGCGGCATTGTCCACTATTGCCAAAAGTTGGAATCAAACCAGGTGCCCATCAACAGACAAATGGATAAACAAAATGTGGTATTTACATACAATGGAATATTACTCAGCTGTAAGAAGGAATTAAGTGCTAACACAAGGGATAACATGGATGATTCTTGAAGACCTTAGGTTGAGTGAAGCAAGTCAGGCTTTGAAGGATGAACAGTACATGTCCTCACTGATATGAATTTAAGCAGTCTCAGAGAGCTATTGTCTGTAAGATAGGTTTACAAGAAATAAAAAGAGAAGAGAAGGTTGTGAGCCATCCCCCATAGGGATGTAATATATGGTAAAGTGATAGAGTGTAGTTGTGTATTGAAGGGATAGGACAGGAGGGTAGTGATATCATTGGGTTGGGTGGTGCAGTGTTGACAGGTGGGTAGATTGGGAAGGGTGGGTCATAAGGTCCAGGATACTGGGGCAAGGGATGGAAGAGGGACCAAGTCAACACTGGGGATTTGTGGGTATGAGGTTGAAAGTACAGAAGTACAGAGTTGGGAATACTCCTATGGGAAAATGACAAGGAAGGGTCACTAGTTTAGGGTCTTGGTTGGGTGGGGGCATTCAGGATAGGCACACCTAGTACAGCTTCTAGGGAGTGTATGAGTGTTCATTCTGTCATAATGTGTTATATCAGTGGGTGGAGAACCACACTATGAGTGGGAAGGTGTTGGACTCCTCTTTGGGAGGACCAATTTGTTCAGAAATAGACCGGTTGTAGTCCCTCAAGAGGAAGGGCAGTTCCTAAAAAGGAGGACAAACCAGTGTGTTAAGACCTCTTGTTGCATTAACTATGAATCTTGTCATCCAATGAGTCAAGCCAGGAAGTCATAGTAGGCCCTGAGGGGATGGGGTGGGAGGAATAGAATAGATCAAGCAGGGGATATTTAGTGGTCAGTAGAAATGTTCTTTATTGTCATAGAGTGATGGACACAGGGCATGGTAAATCTCATCAAAATTTATAAAATGTACAGTCTAAAATGTGAACCATAATGTAAACCATTGACAATGTTTAGTAGCTATTTGTATATCAGTTATAACAATGCTACCATCCACATATAAAAAAGGTATTAATATGGGGGCAGGAAAGGGTGAAGATGTTGGGAACATGAGAGTTCCCTGTATTCTGTGTTACTTTGCTGTGACCTAAAACTTCTAAGAAAACAAAATGAAAAATTATGAGACACTGTGGAATGAGAGGGGGAAGGTGCCATCGTACAGACTGGACACCATATATTACAGTGATGAAAGGTGAAAGGTCAAAAATATATTTTTTTATATTTTTCATTTTTTAATATGCCAGTCTTTTAATTTAATTTTATTTTTAATTCTGTTTTTAAATTTTTATTTATCTTATCACTTACATTTAAACTTATTATTATTATTTCATTTTCCTATTAATTGTATTCAGCTATTGTAATGGCTTCTAACAAAGAAATGTACAGGACCAGATCACATCGCAGGTGAATTCTACAAACATCTCAAGAAGAAATAATACCATCCCTGTTTAACCTCTTCAAAAAATTGAAGAGAAGGGAAAATTTTATTAAGCCAACATTTTATGAAGCCAACATCACCCTAATATCAAAGACAGTTTAAGATTCTACAAGGAAAGGAAATTATAGGTCAAACTCTCTAATGATCATAGATTAAAAAAAAAAAAAAAACTGAAAACAAAATACATACAAATCAAATCCATTAATATATTAAATATTTATACACAACTATCAAGTGGGTTTTATTCCTGGTATGTAACAATGGTTCAACACAAGATAATTAATTAATATATCACTTTAACAAACTGAAGGGAAAAAAAACACATGATCATCTTGATTGATGCAGAAAAGGCATTTGACAAAACCCACCAACGTCTTGAGAAAAACGCATTGAAATTTAGGAATAGAATGGAAGTTTCTCAATATGATAAAAGACATACATAAATTACCAACAGCCGGCATTGCACTCAATATGGAAAGGTTGAAAGCATTCCCTCTTAGGTCAGTAACAAGACAAGGATGCCCAATGTCACCCCTGTTATTCAACATTGTGATATTCTAGCTAATGCATTTAATTAAGAAAAGAAATAAAAGCAACCCAAATCAGAAAAGACTGTGCAAAATTATCACTATTCACAGGTGAAATGATCTTATAGTTATAAAATTCTGAAATACTTATGACAAACTTACTACAATAAATGAGTTCTTCAAATTGGCAGGATAAAAGCCCCACATGCAATCTTCAGTACTGTATTTATACTAGTAATTAACAAACTGAGGAGTAAATCAAGAAAAAACATCCATTTAAAATATCAACACAAGACTCAAATATTTAGGAGTTAATATAGCCAAAGATGTAAAGGATCTATTTTCAGAAAACAACAAAATACTGCTAAAACTAATCAAATCAAACCTAAACAAAAGAAAGACATTCCATGTTTATGTATTGGAAGATTACATATCATGAAGATGTCAGTTCTCCTTAAAGCGATTTATAGATTCAATGGAATGCTAAACAAAATTCCAACAGTCTACTTTAGAGAAATAGAAAAGTCAATTATCAAATTTTTCTGGAACAGAAAGGGGTCTCAAATAAAAGAAAGAAGAATGAATTTGGAGGATTCATGTTTCCTTACTTTAAAGTGTGAGGGAGAGGGAAAAATAGGTGTAGTATGGGTGCATTTTCAGGATTTTGGAATTGTTCTGAATGACATTGCAATGACAGATACAGGCCATTATAAATCTTGTCATAACTTACAAAATAGTGTGGAAATAGAGTAAACTACAGTGTAAACTCTAAACCATGCTTAGTGGCAATGCTCCAAAATGTCTTCATCAATTTTAAGAAATGTACCACACAAATAAAAGATGTTGTTAATGTGGGAAATTGTGAGAGGGGTAGGGACTGGGGCATATGGGAATCCCTTATATTTTTTATGCAATTGTTGTATAATCTAAGTATCTTTAAAAAAATAAAATAGTATGTATTAATATATAGATGACTATTTCCCAATATTTGTAAAAGATGATGTTCTAACTGTGATTGGATGTTATGGATGTCATATTTTATTATTTAATATAATGACTCTCCTGATTTTATGATATTTTACAAATTAATTGATGGTGGGCACACATTCAGACAAATTTCAGATTGAGTTTTAACCAAGTTATAAAATAAAACTGCATTAAATTTTTTTTTTAAATAAAGTGTAAAACAATTCTACAGTCATCAAAACACCATAGTATTGGGAATAAAAATAAACCCATTGATCGGTGTGGAAGAACTAGATATTTATAACCAAAAGTATGAAAGAAGAGACCTATTGCACTCCTTATACACTGTGCAAATTGGATCAAAGACCTAAATATAAAAGCCAGGATCCATGAAACTTGTAGAAAATAAGGAAAGGAGTCAGCTCGCAGGTCTTGTGGTAGATTGGGGTCTCTTACACCTTATACCAAAGCATGAGCAATGAAAGAAAAAGAAAAGAATTTTGAGGACTTCCTCAAAATTAAACACTTTTGCACCTCAAAGGATTTTTGAAGATGGAATTAAGGCAGTTTAAAAGAAAAGGAAAAATAACAAAAATAAACAAAAACAATTTCCTTAATTTCTTCTTGTTTATTTCTAATTGCATTCCACTGATGTTTGAGAACATGTTTTTTATGATTTTGATCATTTTAAATGCATTACCATTTATTTTGTGGCTGAGCATGTGTTCTACTCTGAATGGTGTTCCATGTACACTTGGGAAGAATCTGTATTCTACCGTTGTCTGGTGGGTGGTTGTCTGGATGTCTGTTATGTTAAATTGATTTATAGTATTGTTCAGGTCTTGTAATTCCCTGTTCATCTTCTTCTTGGTCATTCTATCCATTATTGATAGGTGTTATTAAAGTGTCAGACTATTTCTTTTTTAAAAAGCAGCCTACACAATGGGAGAATACATTTGGAAATCACACATCTGACAAGGGATTAATATCCATGATATATCAAGACATCCTAGAAATCAACTCTAAAAGGACAAACATCCAATTAAAAATGGGCAAAATAATTGAATAGACATTTTCTAAAGAGGAAATACAAATGGTGAAAACACACATGAGAGAATGCTCAACATCCCTAGCTATTAGAGATATGTAAATCAAAACTACAGTGAAATACCATTTCACACCTACTAGAATGGCCACTATTAAAAAAAAAAACGCAGAAGCTTACAAGTGTCAGAGATTGATGTGAAGAAAAAATGAATGCTTGTTCACTATTGGTGGAAAAGTAGTATAGCACAGCCACTGTGGAAATCTATTTGCTCATTCATAGCGAAGTTATTTATAGATCTTCCATGTGACCTGGCTTTACCACTATGAGATATATACTCAGATGAACTGAGAATAGGGAAACAGACATCTGCATGCTGATGTTCATAGTGGCATTAGTCATAATTGCCAATAGATAGAAACCTGGGTTTCTGTCTTTCTGTCAACTAATGATTGGAAAAACAAGCTGTTGTATATACACAAGGTGGGAAATTATTTAGCTGTATGAAGAAGGGAAGTCATGAAGCATATGAGAATATGAATGAACCTAGAAGACATTTTGTTGAGTGAAGCAAACCAGACACAAAATGACAAATACTGTAAGATATTGTTATTATGAACTAAATGTAATGAGCAAATTTTTAGAGATATTAGCTAGAATATATTGCATTCATTGGTTTTAAAAGACTGCCATTTGTTGATATTCTCTATCCTAATTTCCAGGGTAGAAGCTTTATGCTGATCCTAATGTTTGCATATTATTTGTCAATATTGTGGATTTTATCCATTTTGGTTTTTAGTATCATGTTATCAATATATACTGACTCCCAGGAGGAACACAGCATATCAATAAATATAAGCAATCTCACTATAATCACATTATTATTCCTCATGTATATCTCAGCTCTCAGGTGCTGCAAGTCATGCAACTTCTCTTTAATGATTTTTCTGGGAGAACTAACTGGGAATCTTCTGTTACTGTCACTGTGACTGACCTACATTTGCACTCTCCAATGTATTTCTTTATAGGCAAATTATCTCTCATAGCTCTGTGCTACGTTTCAGTTACTAATCCTAAAATGATTGTGAATTATCTGACAGGAAATAAATTGATTTCTCTCTGGCATCTGTGACTCAAACTTTCCTATTTATCTTCTTTGGAATTAAAGACATTATGGTGATGTCTTATGATACTATGTTGCCATTTGTTGCCCTCTGCACTATGGGCTCACCATTACCCATAGTGCAGCTGGTGGTTCATGGACAAGTGAGTTCATTATTTACACAGGATACATGTTCAGACTCCTCTGCACAGTGTCCAAATTAATTCATCAATATTTCAATCATATGACTCAAATTTTGAGACACGCTTCTTCAGTTATTTGCTTTTCTGAATCTGTGGTCATAGATGTAAGCACATTCAGGGGCTTAATATGTTATACTTTATTATGTGATATATAAATACTTTTTAAATGGTGCTTAGAATGCATTCTTTGGAAACCCATAATAAATCCTTATTCAGCTGCATGGCACAGTTGACAATTCTACTTTCATTTATAATTTCTGGATTGGTTGCTCTCTTAGGTAGCATTGCATATAAAGCATTTCTTAAAAATTATCTCACAAACATCTACTACACTGTGGTGCACACATTTACAAACTCCCTCAAATATTGCTTATATAAGAAAGACTTTTACAATGCTCTAGGCAGAATGTTTAACAATTATTTTGTCATCACAAGCAAGGTTTTCCTTGATTATAAATACATATAAATAAAATTTGATAAATATATTTGATATATGTTTTTAAATTTGAATGTCCTCCTCCTGTAAGATGCCTAGAGTTTTTTGCCTGAATCTTTTTTGTTATGTACAAGCAACACTGAGATAATACTCTTAATTTCCCTGCTCAATTCATATTTGTGAAATTTGTATACCATTCTGGAAAATTCTGTCTGTATTCTTAAAACGAAAATATTTGAAATGACCTTTTTTTTAGGCAAGGGAGTAAAGAGTTTATTAAGAAACAGGAAAACAATACACAATCTGAGACATAGATTGTGGGCATGCTGCAGGGTGAGACATGCACATGAGGCTCCAGGTTAAGCCTTTTAAGACCATTCCTCCTCCCCTTTCCTAAGTTTGGGGTAGGGCCCCAGCTGTTTGCTGAGCTGATTGGTTGCATTACAATCCCCACATGTTAGCTCTCACAGGACTAATGGGAGGCCTGTTGTTTGAGGGAGCAGATGTAGTTAAGTGGTTGAACTCCTGCCTCCCATGTATGAGGCCCCAGGTTCAGTCTCTGGTACTGACTTAAAAAAATACATCAGACACTTTGATTTTAGGGGAGTGGACGTATCTCAGTGGTTGAGTTCCTGCTTCCCATGTATGAGGTCCTGGGTTCAAACCCAAGTACCTCCTAAATAATAATAATAATAATAATAATAATAATAATAATAATAATAATAATAAAACCCTTTGGAAAAAATTTTTAAAACGATGGAATGAATGTTTAATGCTTGAAATTATGCATAGACACATACATAATTCCATCTAGGAGTCTATCTCACTTTACTATGTAATATATTGTTCTCATAGCATAATACAGATGTAGATTAATGCTTTATCTCTTTGAATATGTTAATTAGAAGTATTACAATGTCCAATTGTCTCCTTATATTTGTGGTCATTTAAAACAAGTTCTTTCTCATTCAAAAACTCACTTTCTATCAATGCTTTTTAGTCATTATTTTTCTGTTGAATAAAATTTATTTTTAATTTGTATTACTCAGATCCTCTATGTTCCAGCTACTTTGGCTGTGACATTTTAGAAAATGAGTTAAAGCTCCCCCTACTCTTGTGTTCCCATTACTTTCTCCATAACATTTAAACAAATATTGCTCATGAGTATTGACAACATATTATTTAACCTATAAATGTCCCAGAATACTATATCATAATTATGGCTCCTCATTTTTAATAAATAATAAGTATCTTTGCTTTAATTAATGTTTGTTTTAAATGTTGCTTTTTTGTATTACTATCACACTCTTTATTTTGATGTTTATCCTCTATGCTTTTATTAGAGACATTATAGGTTTAGAGAAAATCATGCATAAAATACAGAGTTCCCACATACCTCCCTATTATTAGCACCTTGCCTTAGTGTGGTACATTGGTTACTATTGATAGAACCACATTTTTATGACTGTTTTGTTAATAATATCCAGTGGTTTAACTTAGGGTTCATTGTTTGTGTAGTCCAGTTTCATATATATATATATATATTTTTTTATTCTATTAGTGTATAAAAAAACTAAAATTTATTTTTTAACCACATTCACATATGTAATTCAGTGTTAATTATGTTCACAATGTTGTGTTACAATCACCACCATTCAGTACAAACTTTACAACCAAGCAGTTAGAAACTCTGTACAACTTTAGCATTAACACCTCATTCCTTTTCTCCACCCTGTCCCCTGGTAAACTATATTCTAGTCTCTCTTTCTATGAGTGTGCTTATTCTAATTATTTCATATCAATGAGGTTATACAATATTTGTCCTTTTGTCCTGGATTATTTCACTCAACATGATGTCTTCAAAGCTCATCCATGTTGTTGCATGAATCAGAACTTCATTCTTTTTAATGGCTCAATAATATTCCATTCTATGTATATATCACATTTTATTTATCCATTCATTGATAGAAACTAGAGTTGTTTCATCTTTTAGTAATTGCAAATAATGCTGCTATGAACATTGGTGGGCAAATATATGTTCAAGCCCCTGCTTTCAAAGCTTTAAGTGTATACTTAGAAGTTGGAATGCAGGGTCATATGTTAATTCTATACTTAGCTTTTTGATGAACTGCCAAACAATCCTCCACAGTGGTTGCATCATTTTACATTCCCACCAACAAGGAATGATTGTTCCTATTTCTCAGCATCATCTCCAATATTCCTTTAGTTCTCCAAACTGCCTGGGGCAAAGATGGCAGAGCAATCTTCAAGTCAATAACCTTTCCCCAAACTATGAAAAAGAGTTAAAGGGCTGCATTAAAGAGACAATGCTGACTTAAGAAAACAAAGCTTAAAGAGCCTTAGAATTGTACGTGGCATCCATGCTAGCTCATCCCTTACCACTTTACAACAAAGGGTGTAGTGTGCTGGCTTTCCAATATGGGTACCTTGTTCCAGATGGGGCAATATGACCCCTGTGTGCATACTGGGATGCATGTACATCAGTGCCAAATTATCATTTGGAAATCTGAGAGACTGAGGAGAGGAACATGTCTCAGGTTCACCTTCCAATACTCCCTGAAGGCAGAGAAACTGCTTGTAGATAATTAGGATAACCTGGGAAAAAATTAAAGTAAGATAAATTAGACTCATGAATACAGGCTGTTCTAACAACTTTGGTTTCATAGCATATAGCTGTAGTTAACACACAAAGACTATTAATCATGACTTAGTACTTAGTCTTCACAGAACATGAGTGTTCACTCAAACATAACAAAGCCAAATTATAATGATACAATACTATTTTCAAAGTAGGTTGCATCATTTAATACTCATATGTGAGTATTACATGCAATATGTAAGAATTGTCTTTGCTGATATTGCACATTAATATTTTATATTATTAGATATTTAAATATTTTCTGGTATATTGAGTACATATATATACATATTTGATTATGATTTTATGTTTTATTATGCTTCAATAGTACTATAGATATACACATCTGTAAAATTCCTATCTAGAGTATATGTGACAAATATATTCACTCAGTTTGTTACATAGAAATTTGTGTCCTTCTATATCCTTTGAAAAAGAGAAATTTACTCTTCAAAGATCATGGAATTTATCAACATCTGACACTGATATCCTGAAGAAAATCTCCTTTGTATATCTTTATAATAATTATAGTTCTGACTTTTCTTTATGCTCATTTAATCTACATCACTTGTGTATGGTGTTAGCTAGGTGTGAAATTTTATTTTATCCAATACTATTATCCAATTGCACAAGTATGATTTTCTGAAAAGTACATAGTACTGTTACTCTATTATCACACATTACCCTAGCCATATATCACATGTCTGTAGCCATGCACTTTATTCTCTTGCAGTGGCTCTTTGTTTATTTCTATACTCACAACACATCAATTCAAATGAATTAAAAATGATTGGTTTTTAACTCAGGAAAATTTACACATTTGAGTGTGTCAAGAGCTGAACCCAGCTGAGAGATGTGAGCTGTGATGCCAGGTGTCAAGGTAGCATATTAAAATAGTCAAAGCAAAAAAAAAAATGAGTAAACAGTGAAGATATTGTATCCTTACTGTGATAATGTATGCAAGGTTTATACCTAAGAAACATGTTGACTCACCCCTGTTCCATTTCACCAGATGAGGGTCAGATGAATCAGCATAGATTTGGGGATCATCTCATTATTGAGGGTCCCCAAATAGAGGACTTCCATTGTTTTATGGACCAAGAACCTAGGGCAGGATGGGGTGTCTAAATGTACAAAACTACTTACTACTGTTTCTTAGCAAATAAAGTATTCTCAAAGTCTACAGCTCTCCTTCTTTCCCTTAAGGAGTTGTCAAGTAAGCAATCCCAGGAAGGCCTTGTTTATGAGTCCATGATAGGGACACCTCCAAATGGAGACATCTGTCCTAGGAATGCAGCTATGAACTCAGCATGACCAGCCAAGGGGGTCTGTATCTTTGACTACAATTCTATTCAAAGACTGCAATTCACTGGCTGTGTAGCAAGTCTATGTGGGGAAAGCAGCCTTTCTCCTATGTGGTATTTTAGAAGTCTTTTTAATTTCCTGTGGCCAGGAGGAAAAATATCATTACCTTGTACCCCTTCATGTGACAGGTTGTTCTTTTTCTTTTTGGTGTGTCTCATTTAATAATAAAAATTGATGTATATACCAATCCTTAATCCTCTCTTCTAGATATTTTTCTTCCCCCAGGAGAGGTGTATACAACAAAAACAAAAACATTTTTATAGGAAACCATTTTATTCCAACTTAACCAGAAAGAATATATTTAAGAATTGGTCAGGAGAAAATCTGATTGTTTTAGATCCTTTTCATTTTTTAAAATTTTATTTTTAAAGAAAAATTAGATTACATAAATGTTACAAAAAATTAAAAAATATATAGGGAAATTCCCACACATCCCACCCCCCCCTCCCCCACTTTCCCCAATTTACATCTTTCATTAGTGTGGTATATTTGTTACAATTGATGAACACATATTGAAGCATTGCTACTAACTATGGTCTGTAGTTTATATTATAGTTTACTTTTTACACCACACAATCTTATAGGTTTTGAAAGAAAGTGTAATGACCTGTATCCATCATTGCTATGTCATGCAGGACAAGTCCAAAGTCCCAAAAATGCCCCATTTGGAACAATTCTTCCCCCTTCCTCCCTTCAAATCCTCTGGTGGCCACTGCCTTAATATCAATGTTACAAATTCTTCCATTGCAAGAATAATAATGCCTACTTTAGTCCATAGATGCTTTGCCTCCTTATGTTTTGTCATTCCTCAAGGATGAGGATTTGGGGATGGTGATGCCCACTCTGGTTCACATTGAGAGGGGACTTAGATCCCATGGGCACATGGATAGAAATGTTTTGCTTGTTGTTATAGATACTCTCTGTTTTGGAGATGAGTGTTGTCCATTTTTATATTTTTATTAGCTATCCTGGGAGGTTCCAAGGAACAGGACAGTGGGTATTGCAACTCTGCTGAGATTCAGGGCTTAACCAGCCAATGAACAGATTGAAGATTTAAGTCTCTGAGATATATATGTAATGAATATAGTGCTAATTATAGGTTAAAATAAAAGGGGCAGAAGAGTCAGATGTAGGGAAATTATAAATGAATCTAAGTCTGTTTCATTGGAGAGCATATATTCCAAGATAAGGTCCACTGACAGTGTGCCAAATTGCTGAGATTGTATGTAATCCAGACACAGCCTAGAATGTCTAGATGTCTCTAGAGCACTCAGGAGACTCTTGCTTGAGGTATTTACTGTGGTGGTCAATGATATCCTCCTGAGACATGTATAAGTTTAAGCTCTGGAATGACCTCCTCATGCACTTTGAAATTTCTTGGCTATAAAAACTCATTTGTTTAATATTTCCCCTTTTATTCGATGTCTTTTTATAAATGAATCATTAGCTGAAGCTTGGTAATAATCCTTCAGTGCCAGGGAAGCTCATGTCCTGGAATCACATCCCATGCTAGGGGGCAGGTAGTAAGTTTATTCACTGAGCTTGGCTTAGAGAGAGGCTACATTTGAACAACAAGGAGGCTTTCAGTAGCTAACTCTTAAATAATACATAATAATATGCTAAGTTTCTATTTCAGAAGAACAAAGTTCATAAGTACAACATTCAATAACAAAGGCCTACCATATTGATCTGTCCTCTTTCAGTAGGCACTGGCCATATACTTTGGGGGTTCTTTCTGCTCTATTAGAGGATATGACAGGAATTCCCAGGATGGAAATTCAATATTCTTTTGGGTATTGTGTGGGTCCCCACCCAATGAGAGAAGACTCCATGACCACTTGAATATATTTGTATGCCATAGAGGTATGCCCAGGTACAACCTTCCCCACACATACCCCATCACTGACACCCCACACCAGTGATGCTCTTGCCATAGTTATGACCCACTGTAATCCAAAATCTCTCCCCTTCAAAAAAGCCATAAAACTCAATAGATAAATATAAGAAGAAAATAAAATAATAATAAAATGAAATAAAAGACAAAAATTTTTAAAAAATCATTGGGTCTTTCATCACTGTAAGATCTGTTATCTTTTATGAACAGTGATAATTTCTTCCATATGTTTCCCTAGTGTCTTATTTTTTTCTCTTTATTTTCAAAGAAGCTTTAAGTTACAGAAATACCACATAGAAAATATAAGGGATTCCCATATACCCAAATCCCTCCCACTCTCCCATATTAATAACATCTTAAATGAGTGTGGTACATTTGTTACAATTGTACAAATATTGAAATATTGCTATCAAGCATGGTCGATGCTTTACATTATAGTTTACATTTTGCATTGCACACTTTTATAAGTTTTGACAAAACTTGTAATGGACTGTATTCATCATTGCAAGATAATGCAGGACAATTCCAATGTGCTAAAAATACCCTATGATCCATCTACACTAGTCTTTCATTTCCCTATCCACAGAAACTACTGTAACCACTAAGTTTCAATTTTTGAAGGAAAATGTTCTTAGTTACATGGAATAATATTGAGGAATTGTTATATTGGACAGTTTTCTTTTATTAGGCACTGTCTGTGCTCTCAAGAGATTCTTGTCCTTCTAATTGAGGACATAGAGGTACTCCCCAGGATGAGAGTTTAATATTTTGTTTGTTGTGTGGGTCTCCATCACTGAGAAAACACAATGTGAAAAGATACATTTTTTTTATTCCACAGAAGCATGATCCAGGTACACCTTATCTTACGTATCCCTTCACCCTTGATGTCCTGCATCAGTAAACCTTCCCTGTCATTTTTGCCAAAAGAAAATTCCCACAATTGTAGATTTAAACTCAGACATACCAATCTACGGAGTTTACCTGTTTCTTCCTCCAGTACTCTACTCAGTTCCAGGAATAGACCAACCCAACCCTCCACCCTACTCCCCCTCACATTACAGTGCTGTTGAACCCAATCACATCACTGCACTGTTATCACCCACATCCAATGCCTAACAACTCCTTTCTGCCTTATCATATGTTTTGCCCATATTGAGCAACAACTCACAATACTCTATTACCTTTCTGTTTCCTGGTAACCTATCTTCCAGATTCTAGTTCTATGAATCTGCTCAATTTGCTTGAGTCTTATCAGTGAGGTCATGCAATCTTTCACTTTAAGTGATCGGCTTACTTCATTCAACATAACATCTTCAAGATTCATCAATGTAGTCCCTTGTGTTAGTACTTCATTCTTTCTTACAGCTGAATAATATTCCAATGTATGTATACACAACAATTTGCTTATCCATTCTTCTGTTGATAGACACTACAGTTGCTTCTAACTTTTGGCAATAGTGAATAATGCTGCTATGAACATTGGTATTCATATAACTGCTCAGGTCCCTGCTTTCAATTCTTCTGGGTATATACCCAGAAGTTGGGTTGCTGGATCATATGGCATTTCAATAGTAAGCTTCCTGAGAATGTACCAAACTGTCCTCCAAAATGACTACATCATTCTACATTCCCATCTGCAATGGTTGAGTACTCCCTTTCCTCCACATCCTCTCCAACACTTGTTGTTTTATGATTTTTTTAATAGTTGCTAGTCAAATAGGTATAAGATGATATTTCATTTTAGTTTTGATTTGCATTTCCCTGATAGCAAGTTATGTTGAGCATCTTTTCATGTGCATTTTAGCCATTTGTATTTCTTCTTTGTAGAAGTATCTATTCAAACTCCTGCCCTATTTTAATGGATTGTCAATTTATTTTCAAGATGTAGGGTTTCTTATATATGCTTGATATAAGGCCTTTATCACATAAATGATTCTCAAATACTGTCTCCCATTCAGGAGGCTGCCTTTTCACTTTCTTGACAAATTTCATTGAAGCACAAAAGTTTTTAGTTTTGAGGAGGTCCCATTTATGTATTGTTTCTTTGGCTGCTTGTGTTTTTGGTGTAAAGAATAAGAAAACATTTTTTACTGCAAGATCATGTAGATGCTTCCTTACAATATCTCCTAGAAGCTTTATTGTCTTGGCTTTTATATTTATGTCTTTGATCCCTCTTGAGTTAATTTTGAATAAGGCATGGTGGTCCTCTATCATTCTTTTGGATATGGATATCTAGTTTTAAAGTGCCATTTTTAAGAGGTCATTCTGTCCCAGATGAGTAGGCTGAGTAGACTTGTCAATTAATAGTTGACAATATATGCAAGGATCTATATCAGAACCCTCAATTAAGTTCCATTGGTTTATATGTGTATCCATGTGCCAATTTCCACCACTTTAGCTTTGTAGGACACTGTATATTTAAGTAGCATGATTCCTCCAATTTTTTTTTTCTTTTTCAAAGTTTTTGGTTGTTTGGGGGCCCTTGCCCTTCTAAATAAATTTCATAATTACCTTTTCCAATCACTAAAAATGTTGTTGCATTAAATTTGTAAATCAATTAGGTTAGGACAGACATCTTAGTGATGTTTAGTCTTTCAATCCATGTACGTGGACTATACTTCCATTTTTTTAGGTCTTCTTTGATTTCCTTTAATGTTGTTGTGTAATTTTCTGTGTACAAGTACTTTACAGCTGTAGTTAAGTGTATTCCTTGATATGTGATTCTTATAGTTTCTTTTTTTTATTTTTTAAAAGACAATTAGATTACATAAATGTTACACAAAAACTATAGGGATTTCCCACTCCCCACACCTCCCACACCCTCCCACATAAACATCCTACCTTAGTTTGGCACATTCATTGTAATTGATAAACACATCCTGGGGCTTTGCCATTAAGCATGGACCATAGTTCACATTGTAGTCTACTCTCTCTCCCACACAGTTCTGCATGTTATGTGATGATATAAAATGGCCTATATCTGTTGTTGCAGTGTCATTCAGGATGATTCCCAAGTCTCAAAAGCCCCTGTATTACAACTGTTTTTCCCTTTCCCTGCCCCCAGAGCCTCCAGTAGCCACTGGCTCCACAACAATGTTGTAAATTCTTCCATTGCTAGAATCACAATATTTCTATAGTTGAATACCTATAAGTCCACTCTAGTCCATAGTTCTTTCCCCAATCCTGAGGATTCTGGGATGGTGATGTCCACTCCATGTCTAAATGAGAGTAGCCTTATATCCCATGGGAAAGATGGATAAGACTACCTTGCTTGCAGTTGCAAACTCTTTCTGTTCCTTGAAATGTTTGTGGTCCATCATCATCTCCTTGTGATTCCTCCAATTTTTTTTCTTTTTCAATGTTTTTGGTTACTTGGGGGCCCTTGTCATGGGGCCTAGTTGTCATGGGTGAGTCCAATGAGCTATAGAGTAGGTGTTGCAACTCCACTGACATTCCCGGCCTAGCTGTCACATGGACAGCTTAAATACTCAAGTCTCTTGGATGTACACTTACAAACTCCAACACCAAGTATAGGATTAAATAGAAGGGACAGATAAAAAATGTGTAGGGAAGACATAATTGAGTCCAACACTGTCACTCTCAAAAGCACAAACTCCAAAGTAGGGCCCACTGGTGAGGCACCAAACTCTGGAGCTATCTGCCCTGACCATAGAACCTGGGTGTCTCCAGAGACCTCAAGAGTCCCACTGTTTGGGATAGTGTCCAATTTAGCAGTCTATGAGATTCTGCTAAGATGTTCATAAGCATTACTACTGGAATGATCTCCCGACTCACTCTGAAGTCTCTTAGCCATATAAACTCATATGTCTTTACATTTGTCCTCTTTTATTTGAGGTCTTTTTCCAGTTTCATTGTTAGTTGTTGCTTATTAGTAATCCCTTGGTGCCAGGGAGGCTTATCACCAGGAGTTATGTCCCAAACTGTAGGAAGAGAATGCATTTATATAATGAGTTTGGCATAGAAAGAGGCCACATTTGAGCAACAAGGAGAATTTCAGGAGGCAACTCTTAGGCACTCCACAACAATAGGCTAAGTTTCAATTTCAATAACAATGGCTCATAAGCATAGTCTCCAATATCAAGGGCCCATCAATGAATCATTCTCCTTTGTCATTCATTACCCCTGAACTTGGGGGCCTGTTGATTCTCCATTAGATAATGTGGCAGAGCTCTCCATGATGGGAATTTAATATACAGTCAGTTATTTTGTGAGTCTCCACCCACTGTGACAATGCCCCATGAACATTTGAACATTTTTATGTACTATATACCTATGCCCATATGAAATTCTTCCCATATATCCCCCATTATTGATACCCCATATGAATGATCATCTCCTGCCTCAGTTGTAACCCTTAAATGATCCAAAGCTTCCTCAAGACTGAAGCCATTAAAATAGCCAACTACAATTAATAGGAAAATGAAATAATAATGATAAGTTCAAATATAAGAAATATAATAAAAATATTTAAAAGTACTAAAATAAAATAAAATTAGAAGATTGGCATATAAAAATATTGACAAATATATATATTTTTAAATTGACATTTTGCCTTTCATTGCTGTTGTATCTGGTGTCCTCTCTGTACAGTGGCATTTTCTTTAATTTATTCTCCAGTGTCTTACAAATTATCATTTTGTTTTCAAAGAAGTTTTAGGTCGGTCACAGTAAAGTCACTTACAGAATATAGAGGACTCTTCCTCCTTCTCATATTAATACCTTTTTATATGTGGATGGTACTATTGTTTTAACTGATATACACATAGTGAAACATAGCTACTAATCATGGTCAATGGTTTACATTATGGTTTACATTTTAGACTATATAATTTTATAAATTTGGATGTTATTTAACAAGGCTTGTGTCCCTCATTGTAAAATCATGTAAAACACTTCCATTGCCCACTAAATACTCCCTGTTTGATTTATTCTATTCCTACCCCTACCCCACAGGACCCATGGTAACCCCCTGGCTTCATTCCTTGGATGACAAGATTCATAGTTACATGCAAAAAAACTGAGGTCTTGACACACTGGTTTGTCCTCCCCTCTTAGGAACCACCCATGCTCTTGAGAGACCCTCCCCTATCTATTTCTTAAAAAACAGTCCTGCAGAGTATGGGACTCCAACTCATTCCTGCTCATTATGTGGAACTCCACCCACTGAAACAGCATATTATGAAAACATATTATGGCAACACATCCTCCCTAGAAGCCTGCTACAGGTGTGCCCTGTCCTGAGCCTCCCCATCCAACACACTAAACCAGTAACCCTTCCTTGTCATATTGCCACAAGAGTATTCCCAACTTTGTACTTTGAACCACATACCTGTGAATCCCCAGTGTTCACCTGGTCCCTTTCTCAACTCTCCTGCCAGGTCCCTGGACATTCTAACCAACCCTCCTCAATCTACCCACCTGTCAAACCTGCACCACCTAACCCAAATATATCACTACCCTCCTGGCATATACCTTCAATACACAACTACATGCTATCAACTTACCATAGATTATGTCCATATGGATTTTGGCTCACACCTATCTTCTCCCTTTCTATTTCTTGTAAACCTGTTTTCCAGAAAATAGATCTCTGAGTCTGCTCAATTTGTTTAATTCATATCAGTGGGGTCATGTACTGTTCATCCTTCAATGCCTGGCTTTCTTCACTAAACATAAGGTCTTCAAGGATTATCCATGTTATCCCAAGTGTTAGCACTGTATTCCTTCTTACACATGAATAATATTCCATTGTATGTATGTACCACATTTTTTATATCCATTCATCTGCTGATGGGCATTTGGGTTAATTCCAACTCTTGACAATAGTGAATAATGGAACTTTGAACATTGGTGTTCATAAATCTGTTCATGTCTTTGCTTTCAATTCTTCTGGGTATATACCCGTAGTTGAATTGCTGGATCATACAGCAATTCTATCATTACTTTTTTGAAGGTCTGCTAAACTGTCCTCCACAGTGGCTGGACCATTCTACATTCCCACCACCAGTGGGTGAGGGTTCCCATTCTTCAACATCCTCTCCAACACTTGTAGTCTTCTGTTTTTTTAATAGCCAACAGTCTAATGGGTGTAAGATGGTATCTCATTGTAGTTTTGATTTGCATTTCTCTAATACCTTGTGATGTTGAGCATCTTTCATTTGCTTTTTAGACATTTGTATTTCTTCTTCGGAGAAGTGTCTTTTCAGGTTGCTTGCCCATTTCTTAAGTGGGTTGTGTTTTTTTTTCGAGGTGTAGGATTTCTTTATATGTACTGTATATTAGGCTCCTATCAGATATATGGTTGCCAAATATTTTCTTCCATTGGATAGGCTGCCTTTTCACTTTTTTGATAATGTCCTTTGAGGTGCAAAAGTTTTTAATTTTGAGGAGGTCCCATTTATCTATTGTTCCTTTAGCTGCTTGTGTGTTTTTGGTGTAAAGTTTATGAAAACATTTCCTACTACGAGATCTTGTAGCTGTTTCCCTACAATATCTTCTAGGAGCTTTATTGTCTGGGCTCTTATATTTAGGTCTTTGATCCATTTTGAGTTGATTTTTGTACAAGGCGTGAGATGATGTGACTCTCTCATTCTTTTGGATATGAAAATCAAGTTCACCAAGCACCATTTGTTGAAGAGGGCATTCTCTCCCAGTTGAGTTGGCTTGGTGGCCTTGTTGAATATTAAATGTCTGTATACTTAAGGATATATATCAGAAATCTGACTTCTGTTTCATTGGTTGGTGTGTCTATCCTTGTGCCAATAGCATGAAGTTTTGATCACTGCATCTTTGTAGTATGTTTTTAAAAAAATAATTATTGTTATTATTTTTTAAAAGATATTTAGATTACATAAATGTTACACAAAAATTTTCGGGATGCCCATATTCCCCACTTCCCACACATCCCACATCCCACATAAACATCTTTCATTAGTGTGGCACATCACCTGCATGGATATACATATCCTGGGGCTTTGCAACTAAGCATGGACCATAGTTCACATTTTAGACCACACTCTCTCCCACACAGTTCTGCATGTTATATGCTAATATAAAATGGCCTGTATCTGTCATTGCAATGTCACTCAGGATAAGTCCCAAGTCCTGAAAAGCCCCTGTATTACAACTGCTTTCCCTTCTCCCTGCCTCCAATGCATCCAGTGGCCACTGGCTCCACATTGATGTTGTAATATATTCCATTGCTTGAAACACAACATGTTTATAACAGAATACCAGTAAGTCCACTCTAGTCTATAGCTCTTCTCCCAATCCTGAGACATCTGGGTGGGTGATGTCCACTCCACTTCCAAGTGAGAGGGGGCTTTTATCCCAGGGATAAGATGGATGTGACTATCCTGCCTGCAGCTGCAGACTCTCTCCATTGCCTGGGATGGTTGTTGTCCATCATCATCTCCCTGCCAGGTGTTTGGGTGAGTCCAATGAGCTGTAGAGTAAGAGTTGCAGCTCCACTGAGATTCTGGGGCCAGCTGGCACATGGGTAGCCCAAAGACTCTAGTCTCTGTAAGTACACCTACAAACTCCAGCACACATATAGGTTTGAATAGAAGGGACAGATGGACCATGTGCAGGGAGGGCATATTTGAGTCCAACTCTGTCACTCTCAGGAGCACAGACTCCAAAGTAAGGCACACTGATATGGCACCAAATGCTGGAGCTCTCCACCTTTATATAGGACCTGGGTGTCTCCAGATACCCTCAGGAATCCCTCTATTTGAGTGATATCCACATTGGAAGCCTATGAGATCCTACTGAGATGTGTATAAGTGTTACCTATGGGATGACCTCCTGACTCACTTTGAAATCTCTTAGCCATATGAACTCATTTGTCTTTACATTTTCCCCCTTTTATTCGAGGTCTTTTTCCAGTCATATTGCCAGTTGGCCCTTGGTAACAATCCTTCTGTGCCAGGGACGATCATTCCTGGGAGCCATGTCCCACACTGGGAGGAAGGTAATGCATTCATATGCTGAGTTTGGCTTAGAGAGAGTCCACATTTGAACAACAAGGAGGTGCTCAGGAGGCAACTCTTAAGCACCCCATAAAAGTAGGTTAAGTTTTAATTTCAAGAGCACAGATGCATAAAGCCAGTCATCAATAACAAAAGCCCATCCGTGGATAATCCTCCTTTGCCAGACACTGTCCCTGCACTTGGCAGAATGTTGCTACTCCCTTGGAGAATATGGCAGAGCTCTCCTGGGTGGAAGTTCAGTATTCTTTCATTCATGGAGTGATTTTCCACCCACTGTGACCATGCCCCATGAGCATTTGAACAATTTTATATACCTTTTATGTGTGTTCAGGTGAACTTCCTCCCATGCAATGCCTATTCCTGATACCCTCCAGCAATGACCCTCTCCCACTTTATTTGATGAGTTAGTTGGTTTTTAGTTAGTTGATTTTTTACTACTTGTCAAATGTAATATATAAAAACACAATTATATTCATTAAGTAATATCAGTGGCACTACCAAAGTTACAGAGTTCCAAGGGCCTCTCAGCATAAATAAATCAAGAAAAATTAAGAAAATCTTTCAGAATCAGTTTTGTCTGCACTCTAAATTTAATCAATGATTTACAGCAACAAAACTAAGATTGAGGCCAAATTAGATCTTGATAAGAGAGCTTTGTAACATTTTAGCTTAGATTACCAGGTTACCAGGAAACACTTGGTCTGAAGATAGCAGCCCACATTCCTTGTGTAGGTACCTGACTTTGGAGGGAGAAGAACAGACCTTTTATTAAATGTTTTGTGTTTACTCTGTTGGCATGTCTTTTGTAATGTTGAAAAGAATTGATGTAAGGTGCTTGCTTTTGTATCAACAGAAATGTCTCTCAGTTGGTATAGGTGCTATGCACATGACATTCCTTGAAATGATTAAGGGAATCTAAGCAACTGTTGTAACCTGAGGGAAGAATTTTAACAGGTAAATAATAGACTTCATGAAAGACTGGGAGAGGAATCTGGGGAGAGAGTACTTTGGGTAATAATGGCATTGTAAAATATCAGATGTATAACAGAGAATTTACAAGGATATGTTCATGTGCCAGTCAGGCACATTCTCAGAAAAAATATGAGCATAACCTAAGTGTTCACCTCTGACAAATCTATAGGCTTGAGCCATAGGAGTTGAGAAATATAGCAGAGTTTTAAGGAACTTATCTAAGAATTGAAAGAAAGCCCCAACCTAGAACCAATTTGAAAAGACAAGGAGATGTTGCTTTTTCCCTCTTCTTCTTTTCCCCCCTGGTTCCAGTTGTTAATTGAATCTCTCTGTCATGTTACTAGCTAACCACAAATGAAAGGAAAAGAGATTTCAAAGACCCACAAAGAACTAAAGAAACTGGACAGCAAAAACAGTGAACCCTGATGTAAACTATGGGCTGTAATTAATGATATATCTATCAAAATATTGTTTCATCAATTATATCAAAGATACCACCTGATGAAAAATGTTAATTACAGGGAAAATACCACTGGTAGAGGGGGATAAAAGAGATCTAATTTTCATCATGATTTTTCTGTAAACCTACAACTTAACTAAAAATGTTTTATTGGCAGGTGATGTCTCTAAGTTGCACTGAAAGATGACCTGCTGAAATTCTCACCTCAGAAACAGTGAAAAAAGGCAGAATAAATTTTATTAAAACACTGGAAGATGATAGAGCTTAGAGAACAATTCAACAAATGCTGATTTAGAAAAAAAATCTAAAATTGTTTGAGAACATTAGGAAAAATTCACTTCTCTGGGTCCCTCTAGTAACTTTAGAACTGCATGGCAGTTTGTGGGATACACAGCAGTGGTTTCATGGCACAAGCTTGTTAAAGGCAGGTCTCTGAAATCTCATTGAACCCTGTTGGCAGTTTGGAGACCTGCACATATAATATGCATCCCTGAAGGCAGACTGAATCATGGAGGTGGCTCTTTGGCATGCACACATTTCAGTTAGAGTCTCTTAGGCCCAAATAGTGCATCACCTAATGAAAAAGTGGGTGACTTTGATAACCAACCTCAAGCAGCCCCATGGAAGACTGACTTGGGGCATCTGTCTGAGTCCCTGAACTTGGATGTTGCAGGGGCAGAAAAGCAATGAATCAAGGGTGTGTGAGCCATAGAACAGTCACAGTTGTAAAAGCTGGAGTGCAAAGGTAAAGCTGAGAGCAGAGTGTGGAGTTGAGCTGCTTGCCGTTCCTAGGGAGAAAAAAAAATCTGTAATTAAAACAAATTGCATATATATCCCAGAACACACAGAAAGAAGCTAAAAATAAAACTGCTTTTATAAGAAGTAAACAGTTGTACATACTAGCAAGTTATTGAAAACTGCCAAACATGCCCAGGGAAAGCAGTATAAACTGGAATAATAGTTGCATAAGAGCCTCAACACAGAATCAATTCTACAAAAAAAAACCTTGGATGAGAGGTAAAATCTTATGTCCAGTTAGCAAATCAAAATAATCTGTTCCCAGATATCAACAAAAATTCATCAGACATACAAAAAATTGTTAACCTATTTAGAATATAGTTTCTGGCAAATGAAATATGATTGTGTTGTTTCTGTGCTGTCACATACTCCATTGACTATATCACAGAACTCAGGTTAGTACCCCCAAATTAGAAATAGGCAATAAAGTTAATTTTTAAGCATCTTGCAACTCACCTCATCAACATGGGAATGTCTTAAAATAAGTAACATCACTTTCCTGAGTAAACCTTTTGCTCATAATTCTCTTTACAGCTGTTTTTTTTTTTTTTTGCTTGTTTTTTTTAAAAAAAGTAGATAGAATCCAAGAAAGGAGGGACTATAGAATAGAACACAGAGGTGATCCTGTCCTGAATTGTGGGTGAGTCAGAGGTTGGCTTCATGTACACAGAAGCAACTGAGCTTAAAAAGATAATCCTCACAATGATGTGTGGGGTGCAGGTGGAAAAGCCTTTCCTTGTTCTCCCCTGGTTGGAAACTTGAGCACAGTAGAAAATATGTGAATATATGATATGGCAATGAAGACAAAGCAGCCATCAGCAACCACACTGCATATACCTAGAATTGTAATTGCTAGTCATATGGTACTTATTTAACTTTCTGAAGAACTGCCAATGTGTCTTCCATGTGGCTGCATCATTTTACATCCCCACCAACAATGAATGTTCCTATTTCTCCAAATGTTCTCCAACATTGGTAACATTGCACTTTTTAATAGTATCCATTTAGTGGGTGTGAAATGATATCATTGTGCTTTTGATTTGAAATTCCTACTGTGATATTAGTTTCATAGCTAATAAAGCACATATTGTACACAATGGTTTATAGTTTCAAGGCTAGAAGTCCAAAACCAATGTGATGTTTATCCAGAAGACTGTGGCTTGTTTTCTTCTGCACAATGCACATGGAAGCCTCTCCTGGTTTACTGGTTCCATTGACTTAAATCTTCTGACTGCTCACTCTGACTTTCTCTCTCTTTTTGTGACATCTCTACAAGGCCTTCAGTAAAAAGATTAAGAGCCGTCCTAACTCAGCTGGTTCATAACTTAACTGAAGTAAACTTATCAACACGTCTTATTTAAAAGGGTTCACATCCACACAACTGGATTAAGCTTAAGAATGTCTTTTTCTGGGGTACATACCTCAAAGCCACCAGAAATGTATATCTTCTTTGGAGAAATGTCTAAGTCTTTTGCCCATTTTTAAATGGGTTGTTAGTCTGTGGTTGAGTTGAAGGATTTCTTTTTATTTGCTGTATATAAAAACCTTATTAGATGTGTGATTTTCATATATTTTCTGACATTGCTTAGATTGTCATTTTACTTTCACAACAAAATCCTTTGATGCACAAAAGTGTTTAATAATGATGAGGTACAATTTATCTAATTTTTAAAATTTTGTTGCTTCGACTTTGGGTGTAAAGTCTAGGAAACCAAAGCCAAATGCAATATCCTGAAGATGACTCCCTTCATTTTCTTATAGGAGCTTTATAATTCTGGTTCTTATATTTAAAGGCTTTGATCCATTTTGAGATGATTTTTGCATATGTTGTGTGATATGGGTTTACCTCTATACCTTTCAATGTGTGTATCATGTTTTCTGAACATTTAAAGAGAATATTCTTTCCAAATGAGTAAACTTGACAAACTTGGCAAAAATCAGCTGTCCATATGTGTGAGGGTTGGTTTCTTAATTCAAAATTTGTTTCCATTGGTTAATATGTCTGTCCTTCTGCCAGTACCATACTATTTTGATTACTGTGGCTTTATAATTAATTTTAATATTTGGAAGTGTGAGTGAAACAACTCTTTTTTCAAAAGGGCTTTGACTATTTGGGGACACTTACCTTTCCACATAAATTTGACGATTGATTTTTCCATTTCTGCAAGCAAGCTGTTGGGATTTTTCTTGTGGTTGCATTGAATTTTTAAAATGTTTTAGGTAGAATTTACTTGTTAACACAATTTAGACTTCTATCCATGAACATTGAATATCTTTCCATTTATTTTGCCTTTCTTGATTTCTTTTAGGGATATTCTGAAGTTTTCTATATATAAGTTCCTCAAAACCATAGTTAGATTTATTTCTAGATATGTGATTCTTGTAGTTGCTTTTGAATGGATTTTTCTTTATTTTTCTTTCATCATTCATTACTGGTGTATAGAAATATTAATGATTTTGCATGTTGCTCTTAAACCTATCAATTACATGAGCTCATTTATTTACTCTAGATGCTTTGTTGTGGATTTTCAGATTTTTCATATATAGGATCATGTCATCTGTAAACAAAGAAAATTTTATTTCTTCCCTTCCAACTGGGAAATTGCTTACCTAATTGCTCTAGGTAGAACTTCTAGTATAATGTTGAATAACAGTGGTCACAGTGGATATGCTTGTCTTATTCCTGATCTTAGAGGGAAATCTTTTAGTCTTTGACCAGTAAGTATGAAGATAGCTATGGGACTTTCACATATGCCCTTCATCATGTTGAGGAAATATCCTATTCCTAGTTTTCTACATGTTTTTATCAAGAAAGGATGCTGGATTTTGTCAAATGCCTCTTCTGCATCAATTGAGACAATCATGTGTTTGTTATTTGTTCCTTCTGTTAATGTAGCATATGACATTAATTGATTTTCTTATGTTGAACCACTTTTGCATACCTGGAATAAAACTCACTTGACCATTGTGTATATTTCCTTTAATATGCTATTGGACTTAGTTTGCTTACATTCTGTTGAGGATTTTTGCATATATGTCATAAGATATATTTATTTTTTATTTTATTTTTTTAAAGATACTTATATTATACAAATACCACATAAAAAAATACAGGTGATTCCCATATGCCCTGATCCCCATGCTTCCCACATTTTACAACATTAACAATATCCTTCACTACTGAGGTACATTCGTTGCAATTGATGAATACATTTTGGAGCATTGCCACTAAGGGTGGATTAAAGGTTACATTGTAGTTTACACTCTCTCCCACCCAATTCTGTAGGTTATGGCAAGATTTATAATGGCCTGTATCTGTCATTGCAGTGTCATTCAGGACAATTCCCAAAGCCCCAAAATGCCCCCATATTTCACCTATTTTTCTCTGTCCCTCCCCTCAGAACCTCTGTGGCCACTGCCTCCACATCAATGATAAAATTTCTTCCATTGCTAGAATCAGAATAAGCCTATAGTAGGATACCTGTAAGTCTACTTTATTCCATAGTCCATTCCTCAATCCTGATGATTCTGGGATGCTGTTGTACACTCCACCTCTAATTGAGAGGGGGCTGTGTTCCCATAGGGCCAATGGAAGGAACTCGCTTGCAGTCATAGACTCTGTTGGTTCCTTGGTATGGTAGTTGTCCATTGTTACCTCCATATTAGTTGTTCTGGATAAGACCAATGAACTGGGGAGTAGATGTTGCAACTCTGTTGAGAGTCAGGACCCAGCTGGCACATGGACAGCACAAAGATTTAAGTCTCTTTGACAAACTACTACCAACTCTAGTACTAATTATAGGTTCAAATAGAAGGACAGAAGAGCCATGTGTAGGGAAACCACAACTGAATCCAACTCTGTCACTCTGGGGAGCATAAATTCCAAAGTAGGGCCTACTGGCAAGGTACCAAGGTCCTGAACTATCCAGCCCACTATAGTTTCTGGATATCTCCAGAGCCCTCAGGAGCCCCTGCTATTTGGGGTAGTACCTACTTTGGCAATCAAAGAGATCCTGCTGAGACATGCATAAGCATAACCTCTGGAATGACCTCCTGACTCACTTTGAAGTCTCTTAGCCTTATAAACTCATTTGTCTTTACCTTTAACCCCTTTTGATCAAGGTCTTTTTTCAAGTTACACACAAGAGATAATGATCTGCAATCTTCTTTTCTTGTGGTATTGTTATTTGGTTTTGGTATGAGGAGGATATCAAACTCATAAAATTACTGTTCCCTTCTCTTCAATTTTTTGGAAGAGTTTGAGTAGATTGGTGTTAATTCTTCTTGCAATATTTGATAAAATTCCCTTGTGAAACCATTTTGTCCTGAGCTTTTCTGTTTTTTGAGGAGGTTATTTCTAATTAATTCTCTTTACTAGTTATTTGTATGCTGAGATTTCTATTTTTTCTTCAGTAGATATTTTGTATGCTTCTACAAGTTGTATATTTCAACAAAGTTATCTAATTTGTTTTTCTATAGTTGTTTATAATATCCTATTTTTCAATTAATATTTTTTTCTTTTTAAAGAAGATTTAGATTACATAAATGTTACATAAAAAAATAAAAAGGATTCCCAAATGCTCCTCTCCCTCTCCCTCCCACACTTTCCCACATTTACAGCAACATTCATTAGCATGGTACATTTGTTACAACTGGTGAACACATATTGAAGCATTGTTACTAACCATGGACTGCAGTTTACATTATACTTTACACTCTGTACCACATAATTTTGTACATTATGACAAAATATACAAAGGCCTGTAGCTGTCACTGCAGTGTCATGCAGAACAACTCCAATGTCCCAAAATGCCCCCATGGGTGGAAGAACCATGTGTGGAGAACCTATAAATGAGTCTAACTCTATTATATTGGGGAGCATTCCAAAGTAAGGCCCACTGAAAAGGTGGTGAATTCCTGAGCTGTCTGCCCTGCTTATAGTTTCTGGATGTCTCTAGAACCCTCAGGAGCCCCAGTATTTGAAGCACTGTTTACTGTGGCAGTCACTGATATCTTGTTGATACATGCATAAGTGCAACCTTTGGAATGACCCCTGATTTACTTTGAAATCTCTTAGCTTTAAAAACTCATTTGCTTTTACCATTTCCTCCTTTTGTTCAAGGTCTTTTTCCAGATGTATTGCTAGTTGGCATTTGGTAATAATCCCTCAGTGCCAGGGATGTTCATCCCAGGAGTCATATCCCATGCCATGGAGAAGGTAGTATATTTATATGCTGAGATTGGCATATAGAGAGGCTACATTTGAGCAACAGGGAGGCTTTCTGAAGGTAACTTAGGCAATATATAATACAAGGCTAAGTTTCAACTTCAAAAGAAAAGGCTCATCAATATGAAGGGTCTGACATAATGGTCTGTCTTCATTCACTAGGAACTTTCCTTGCATTTGGGTGAATATTTCTGTCTTATTAAAGAATATAGCAGAACTACCCAGGATGGGAATTCAATATTCTTTTGTGTATTGCATGGATCTCCACCCACCTAGACAATGCCCCATGAAAACTTAAATATATTCATATGCCTAAGAGATATGCCCCAGGTGAACCCCTTCCTATGCATCCCCCATCACTGACAACCCATATGAGTGATGATCCCCTGTCACTTTTGTGACCCTTCTTTGATCCAAAATTTCTCCAAAAATGAAGCCAACAAAATAACCAAATAAAATTAATAAGAAAATGAAATAATAAACTTTAAAATAATCAATAAAATACAAAAAATATTTTTAAAAATTGAAATAATAAAAAATTACACATGGTGTCCTTAATCAATCTAAGATCTGTTGTCTTGTATGTAGAGTGATATTTTCCTCCATATTTTCCCCCAGTTTCTTATTTTTTTTATTTTTATCTTCAAAGAAGCATTAGGATAAAGAAAAGTCAAACAGAGAATATAGGGGATTCTCATATTCCCAATGGTCTTCCCATTTTCCCCTATCCCCTATTAATAACATTTTACATGTGGATGATACATTTGTCAAAACTGATGTACAAATATTGAGGCATTGTTACTAACCATGGTCAATGCTTTACATTATGGTTACATTTTGGATCATACACTTTTATAGGTATTGACAAAATTTGAACTGGCCTGTAGCAGTGTGGTATTATTTTTGAATTCCAAAATGAGATATTGATTATGTTTGTAAACTTGTCTGTTCCTTTGGGTATGATATCCATTGATTGATTTAAATTCAAGGTCTTATATTTACTTGATTAAATCAAGATTAGGGCTTTAATTTGATTGAATCCCTGCCCCCTTGGTGAGCATTATAAATGGACATTCACTCAACAAGGCAGAGAAGAGAAGATACACAGAAGAAAGAAAGAGCTCCATAGAAAGAGTAGAGAAGAGAACTTTAATCCTGGGGCTCAGGAGAGAGCTGAGCAATATGCTTGATAGTTTGAAGCTGTAGAGACCAGAGCCCTGAGCAGCTGAGAAGGTCCAGAAAGAAATGAGCCCTTCAGCCTACAGCTGAGATTGGAAGGAGCTGGGACTATGAAGCCTTAAAAGGAAAGAAGGCTGAACCCTCTCAGGCATTGCCCACCATCTTGCTTCAACTAATGGCAAAAGAATTTGGGTGAAAAAACAACCTTGAGTTGGACTCTTTAGGGCCTTGTAACTATAAGTTTTTACCTCAAATAAATACCCTTTATAAAAGCAAGCAGACTTCTGGTACTTTGCATCAGCACACCTTTTGCTAATTCATGGCCTGTATACATTGTTACAAGATCATACTGAACAATTCTAATGCCCTAAAAATGCCCCACATTCCATCAATTTTATTCTTCCCTCCCCCTCCCCTCAGAACCTATAGTAAACACAAAGTTTCAATTTTTGATGAATCAGATCCATAGTTACTTTTAATAATATTGATGGCTTGACATACTTGTCTGTTTTCTTTTATTAGGTATTGCCTCTGTTCTCAAGGGATTCTTGTCTTTCTAATTATGAACCTAGCAGTACTCCTCAGGATGGCAGTTTAATATTTTCTTGTTTATTGTGTGGGTCTCCAGCCACTGATATAACACATTATGAAATGATTATTACTTACATAATCCATAAAAGCCTGCCCCAGGTGGGCCCTTTCCCATATAACCCCGACACTCAACACCCTATACCATGAACACTGTCATGATCATCCACTGTAAAACTACACCCTTCCAACTTATAGATTTTACCCATTTGGGCATCCACTCACTACCCTTTACTCCCTTTCTGTCTCTTGTAAACCTATTGCAAGACTCAAGGTACATGAGTCTGCTCAATTTGTTTAATTCTTATCAGTGAGGTAATGTAATATTTGTCCTTCAGTGCCTGGCTTACTTCACTCAACACAAGTTCTTCAAGATTATCCAGGTTCTCCCATGCCTTATTACTGCATTCCTTCTTACAGCTGAGTAACAATTCATTGTAGGCATATATCACAGTTTGCTTATCCATTCATCTGTTGATTGACATTTGGGTTGCTTCCAACTTTTGGCAATGTTGAATAATGCCGCTATGAACACTGGTGTACATATATTTGTTCATATCTCTGTTTTTAATCCTTCTGTGTATATACTTATGTGTGGGATTGCTGGATCATATCACAGTTCTATATTTAGCTTCCTGGGGAATTGCCAAATTGTCCTCCCCAATTGCTGCACCATTCTACATTCCCACCAGCAGTGGATATGAGTTCCCATCCATCTGCATCATTTCCAAAACTTGTAGTCCTCTGTTTTCTTAATAGCTGCCAATCTAAGGGTTGTAAGGTAATATCTCATTGTAGTTTTGATTTGCAGTTCCCTAATAGCTAGTGATGTTGAGCATCTTTTCATGTGCTTTTTATCCATTTGTATTTCTGCTTTGGAGAAGTGTCTATTCAAATCTCTTGCAAATTTTTAAATGGGTTGTTTCTCTTTTTATTTTCAAGACATTGGATTTATTTGTATATGCTTGGCTTTAGTCCCCTTTCATATAAATGATTCCCAAGTATTTTCTCCCATTCAGTAGGTTGTCTTTTCACTTTCTTGGCAAAGTCCTTTGAAGCACAAAAGTTTTGAATTCTGAGGAGGTCCATTTATCTATTTTTTCTTTCATTCCTCATGCTCTGGGTATAAAGTTTTGGAAACCATTTCCTTCTTCAAGATCTTTTAGATGCTTCCCTATATTATCTTTCAGGAGCTTTATCGTCTTGGTACTTATATTTTGATCTATATCCATCTTGTGTTAATTTTTGTATAGCAGGTGAAATGGTGATCGTCTCTAATTATTGTGGATATGGATATCCAGTTCTCCAAGTACCATTTTTTGAAGAGGCCATTCTCTCTCATCTGAGTGGGCTTAGTGGCCTTGTTTAATATCTGTTGACCATATATGTGAGGATCTATATCACAACTCTCAATATTGTTCCTTTAGTTAGTATGTCTATCCTTTTGCCAATACCATACAACTTTGACCAATGTAGCTTTGCAGTATGTTTTAAAGCCAGATCATAAGTTGCCTCCAATTTCATTTCTCTTTTTTGATATGTTTTTGATTTTTCAGTGACCCTTGCTCTTCCAAATAAATTTCATAATTAATTTCTCCAAGTCAAAGAAAATGGTGTTGTAATTTTTATTTGATATCCATTAAATCTGTAAGTAACTTTTGGGTAGGATAGACATCATAATGATGTTTAGTTTTCCTATCCCTGAACAGGGAATTTTCATCCATTTATTTAGTTTTTCTTTGATATCCTTTAACCATGTTGTGTAGTTTTCTGTGCACAAGTCCTTTACATCTTCAGTTAAGTTTATTCCTAAGTATTTGATTCTTTTAGTTGCTATAGTAAATGAATTTTTTTCTTGATTTCTTTCTCATTATATATTGCTCATTATGGGTGTATAGAAATGCTACTGATTTTTGCACATTGATCTTATATCCTACACATTACGAACTAATTTGTCAGCTGTATATGCTTTATTTTAGATTTTCTAGGGCTTTCTATGTATAGGATCATGTAACCTGCAAATAATGAAAGTTTTACTTCTTCCTTTACAGTTTGGATGGCTTTATATCTTTTTCTTGTCTCAGAACTTGAACAAGTACTTCTAACACAATGTTAAATAAGAGTGGTGACAGTGGGCATTCTTTTCTTGTTCCAGATCTTACAAGGAAAGCTTTATCATTTCACCATTGAATATGATGTTACTTAAGGGTTTTTCAAATATACTCATTATCATGTTGAGGAAGTTTCCTTTTATTCCGATCTTTTGAAGTGTTTTTATCAGGAAAGGGTACTGTATTTTGTCAAAAGCTTTTTCTGTGTCAATGGAGATGATCATGTATTTTTTTCAATCTGTTAATATGGTGTATGACATAGATTTTATTTTCTTATGTTGAACCATCTTCCATACCAGGGATGAAAAACACTTGGTCATGATGTTTAATTCATTTGATGTATTGTTGAATATGATTAGCAATTATTTTGTTGAGGATTTTAGCTTCTATGTTCTGAGAGAGATTAGTCTGTTGCTTTCCTTACTTGTGGCATCTTTGTGTAGCTTTAGAATTAGGGTGATGTTGGCATCATAGAATAGGTTAGGCAATGTTCCCACTACTTCTATTTTTTAGGAAGAGTTTAAGCAGGATTGGTGTTAGTTCTTTCAAGAACGATTGGGAATATTCACCTGTGAAACCATCGGGTCCTGTGCTCTTCTTAGCTGGGAGGTTTTTCATGATTGATTCAATCTCGTTACTTGTGATAGGTCTGTTGAGTTCATCAATTTCTTCTTTCCTCAGTGCAGGCTGGTTGTGTGTTTCTAGAAATTTGTCCATTTTATCTAAGTTACCCATCTTGTTGGCATACAACTTTTAAAAGTATCTTCTTACAATACCGTTTATTTCTTTGGGGTCCATAGTGATATCCCTTCCTCATTTCTCATTTTATGTATTTGCCTCTTTTGTCTTTTTCTTTTTTTTTTTTTTGTAGTATAGCTAAGGGTTTGCCAATTTTATGAAACTCCTAAAATAACCAGCTTTTGGTTTCATTAATTTTTCTAGTGTTTTCTTATATTCAATTTCATTTAGTGCTGATATAATCTTTGTTATTTCATTCTTTCTACTTGCTTTGGGTTAGTTTGTTTCTCTTTTTATAATTCCTCCTTTTGTGCAGTTAGATCTTCACTTTTAGCTCTTTCTTCTTTTTTAATATAGTCATTTATGACTATAAATCTCCCTCTCAGAACTTCTTTTGCTGCATCCCAAAGGTTTTGATATGTTGTGGTCGTTGTTTCATTTGTTTCAAGGTAGACACTGATTTCTTTTGTAATTTCCTCCTTGACCCACTGATTGTCTGTGTGTTGTTTAACTTCCAAGTATTTGTGCCTTATCTGGTTCTATGCCTTTATTGATTTCCAGCTTCAATCGTTGTGGACAGAGAAATTACATTGTGTAATTTAAAACTTTCTGAATTCATTGAGAGTTATTCTGTGGCTTAGCTGTTGGTCTATCCTAGAGAATGATCCATGTGGCCTCAAGAAGAATGGACATCCTGCTGTATTTGGGTGTAATGTTATGTATATGTCTCTTAGGTCTAGATTCTTTAACATATTATTGAAGGTCTCTGTTTCTTTTTTAATCGTCTGCTGAGATGTTCTGTATAATGGTTAAATGGTGTATTAAAGACCCCTACTATATTGTAGAGGCATCTATTTCTCCATTTAGATTTTCAATATTTGCTTCATGTATTTTGAGGTGCCCTGGTTAGGCACATAAATGTTTACAATTTTACTTTCTTCTTGATAGAGTATCCCTTTATTATTATATTGTGTCCTTTTTTGTCTCTTACAGTAGTAAGAGACATTTAATGCATTTAATGTGTATTTGGTCTACTATTAATATAGCTACTCCTGCCCTTTTTGGTTATTGTTTGCATGTAAAATTGTTTTCCATTCATTCATTTGAAAACTCCTTAAATCCCTTGGTGTAAGGTGAGTTTCCTGATGACAGCATATAGATGGTCCATATTTCCTAATCCATTCTGCCTATCTGTTTCTCTTGATTGGAGAGTTTAATCCATTACCATTCAATGTTATTACTTTCAAAGCATTACTTTCATTAGTCAAATTTTCTTTAAATTTATATATATATATATCACATGGTGTTCCTATTTCTCTTTTTAGTTTTTAGTTATTCTTACAAATAATCTTCATTCCAATAATCTCCTCCAGCCCTCTCCCTCCTGTTTGTTCCCTTTCAATTTGCAGTATTTCTTGAAGGGCAGGTTTCTTGTTGACATCTCTCTTAATTTCTGTTTATCTGTGAATATTTTGAATTTTCTCTCATTTTTGAATGCCAGCTTTGTGGGATACAGAATTCTTAGATGTAATTTTTTTTAAATCACCTTGAATATGTCATACCACTGCCTTCTTACCCACACAGTGTCACATGAGAAATCAACACTTAATCATATTGACCTTCCCATGTATATGATGAATCTATTTTCTCTTGCTGCTTTCAGTATTTCCTCTTTGTCTTTAACATTGGACCATTTGATAACTATATGTCTTGGTGTAAGCCTGTTAGGATTTATACTTTTGGGGGTGTTCTGTGCTTCCTGGACATGTACATCCATGTCCCTCAAAGAGTTGTGAAATTTCCAGTCATTATTTCCTCCAATGATCTTTTTATCCCCTTTTTCTTCTCTTCTCCTTCTGGGATGCCTATAAAGCATATGTTTGTGCATTTCAAGTTATCATTCAAGTCCATAGGTCCCTGCTGATTTTTTTCTGTCTTTTTATCTATCTGTTCTACTATATGTCTGATTTCAGATGTACTGTCTTTGAAATCACTAATTCTTTTCTCTGCCTGTTCAAACCGCTGTTATGTGCTTCCAGTGAATATTTTATTTCTTGTATTGTGCCATTCATCACAATCATATCTGTTATCTTTTTATGTATGTTTACAATTTCTTCAGTATGTTCCCTTAGTGTCTTTTTAATATCCTTTATTTCTTCCTTCACTGCATTAAGTTTTTTCATGATATTTGTTTGGACATCCTTGATTAGTTGTTCCATATACTGCATCTCTTCCTTTTTTTTCAGTTTGTTAATTACACTGGGCCATGTGGTCCTGTTTCTTAGTATGGCTTGTAATGATTTTGTTGATGTCTAGACATTTTTTTTTCTTGATGGGCTTATTAGGTTGGTCAGCTTGTCTTTCTACTCTAGGGTTTTCTTATGTTGTTTGCGTGTGTGTGCTAAGGTTCTTTTTTGACACTTGGTTCCTCTTATTCCATATCCTTTCAGTTGTCAGTGTTCCCTTTAAAAAACTATCAGGACCAGAAAAATGAAAGAGATAAGATTTGAAAAAGAATAATAATAATAATAATAATAATAATAAATAATAATAATAAAGGTAGGAGAGGAACCATACAAAAACTTGGAAAATAAATAAGTAATACAAGTAAAACTCATGAAAATACAAAAGAGTAAGAATTAATATACATGAAAGATATACAAAATCATTCAAAGGATCGGGGGATGGGGCATGGTCACAATGGGTGGATAATCACACAATAAATGAGGGAATCTGAATTCCTAGCCTGGAGAGCTCTGTCACAGTCTCCAAGGGAGCAACAATAGTCCTCTGAGTGTAGGGACAGTGCCTGTCAAAATAGGACGACCCACTGATTTTTTTTTTTTATTGATGACTACCCTTGTGAGTCTTTGCTCTTGTAAATGAGACTTAGCCTGCAGTTGTGGGGTGCCTAAGGGTTGCCATCTGAGAGCCTCCTTGTTGCTCAAATGTGGCCTCTCTCTAAGCCAAACTCAGCATATGATTGCATTACCTTCCTCCCAACGTGGGACATGACTCCCATGGATGAGCCTCCCTGGCAACGAGGGATTAATACCAAGTGCCAACTGGCAGCTTTGCACAGTGGCAGTATCGTAGCCAATTAGGTTTATCCGAGGCACGATTATTGCTAATTGAAAACTTTTCCCAAGTGCCAACTGGCAACACAACTGAAAAATGGTAAAGACAAATGAGTTCAAGTGGCTAAGAGACTTCAAAGAGAGTCGGGAGGTCATCCCAGAGGTAACTCTTATGCACACCTCAGTAGGAGCTCATAGAACATCTAAGTGCCTATCACCCCACTCAGTGGGGTTCCTGAGAGCTCCGGAGACACCCAGGTCCTATATAATGGGAGATAGCTCTAGAGACTGATGCCTTATCAGTGTGTTCTATTTTGGAATCTGTGCTCCTGAGAGTGACAGAATTAGACTCAAATAAGTCCTCCCTGCACATGGTTCACCAGTCCCTTCTATTTAAACCCACATGCGATGCTGGAGTTTTTAGTTATACTTCCAGATACTAGAGCCTCCTGCCTACCTATGTGCCAGGTGTGCATGAAATCTAGGTGGAGCTGCAACTCCTACCCTACAGCTCAATGGACTCATCCGAGTCACCTGGTGAGGAGACAACGATGGGAAATGGCCATCCCAGGGAATGGAGAGGGCCTGCATCTGCAGGCAGGATCATCCCACCCACCATATCCATGGGATATAAGCCCTCTCTCACTTGGAGTTGGAGTGGACATCACCATCCCAGTCCCCTCAGGATTGGAGGAAGAACTATGGACTAGAGTGGACTTGATGGTGTTCTCTTGTTCACATATGGTGATTCTAGCAATGCAAGAAATTATAACAATGAGGTGGAGCCAGTGGCCACTTGACACTTTTGGGGTAGGGAGGGGATGAGCAGTTGAAATACAGTGGCTTCTTTGGGAGTTGGAGGTTGTCCTGAGTACTGTTGTGGCAACGGATGTAGGCCATTTTAAATCAGCACACACCACTCAGAACTGAGTGGGAGAGAGTGTGGTCTACAGTGTGAACTATGGTCTATGGTTGGTGGCAAGGCTCCAGGATGTGTAAGTTCATTGAGGGTGGAGGGCCACACTGTGGGAGATGTTTGTGTGGGAGGTGATGGGGGGTGTGGGAGGTGGGCAACATGGGAATCCCAGTGGGTTCCGTGTGGTATTTTGGGTAATCTAAGCACCTCTTAAAATATATGTGTGTGTGTATATATATATATATATATATATATATATATATATATATATATAACATTTTTGTAAGCAAATACACATATGCATATATATTTTTATATCATTTTGCAAATGTTTGTATGTATTTTGAGAATTTTGATTTTTACCCATAACAAAAAAAAAAAAAAAAAAAAGAATTGAACACGGGACCCCATATATGAAAGGCAGGAATTCTTCCCCTTATCTACAGGAGCTCCATGGGTTAAGTAGGCTTTTGAAATCTGATCTGGATCTTCCAGCCCCCATTTTCTCAAGTGAGTTGTGCTTCTAAAAGTTTGCTGGAGCCAGCTTGTTAAGCAACTGTATTTGCCTCCCTACTGACCTAGTTGCCAGGGTGTGACCGTCTGCTTGATCAGATCCCCCTTCCCTCCCCCTGGGGATGGTTTGGGTCCTTTTTTGAGATTCAAAGGTGGCTCAGATGGCCAAACTCACTGAAAAAAAAAATCCACTCAACACCTCTCTTCCTCCCAGGGAATGCTCCCTCCCACTTAGTTGGCTGCAGTGAGCCAGGGTTTTTACCAAGCCCATTTACCTTGGGCATGGGGCATATGTGTCATTTCCAGCCACAGATATGGGTAACACATGGTTTTCTTTTGGATTCTTTACCTGTCTCGCTTCCTCCTGGATGATGTGCAGCACTTTCCTGTTCTAAAGATCCCCAAAGCAGCTCCCTCAGGTAAGTTTTTGCCCTTTCTCTATTCATTATTTTTGTGTGTGTGAAGGACTTGAACTCTGCCTAACTACTTTAATACCACCTTCCAAGAAAACCCCCCACAATATCCTCTTACACACTCTTTTATTTCTGTGGGGACACCCCCCCCCATTTCATTCTCATTTTAGTTGTGCTCTCTCTTTTTTCATTGTCAATATACCTAAAGTTTTGTTACTTTACTGATCTTTTCTCATAGCCAACTTTTGATTTTGTTGATTCTCTCTATATATTTTTCATTTATCTCTTAAATAGTCTGTTGTTTCCTTCTGCTTGCTTATATTTATTTTGTTGTTAATCTTCTTGGTCTTACAGTTTTTAGGTTAGGTTTAATATTTGAGATCTTTCTTCTTTTAAATGTAAGCATTTAAAATTATAAAGTTTTCTCTCATCACTGCCTTTGCCTCATCACAAAATGTTTTCATTTTCATTCAAGATATTTCCTTATTTCCCTTACAATTTCTTCTTTGACATATTGCTATTTTAGAGTGCCAGTGTTTAATTTGTACCTTTTCCATTTCTCCCTCCATTATAGATTTCTAGATTCTTTCAAATTTGATTGAAGGAGACACATTGTGTGTGTGTGTGTGTTATATAATTTGATTTGTTATATAACATAGAATCTGTTATGGAAAATGATCCATGAACAGAAGAGAAAAATTTATACTCTGATGCAGCTGGCTGAAGTGTTTTATATATATCTTTTAGGTCTAGTTACTTTACAGTATTGTTTAAGTTTTCTATTTCCTTATGATCATCTGCTTAAATGTTCTATCCTTTATTGAAAGTGATGTATTAAAATCTCCTACTATTAATGTGGAATTGCTTATTTCTTTTTCAAATCAGCCAATATTTACTTCAGATATTTTGATTCTCTGTTAGGTGTATCTATATTTATAATTGTTATGACTTTTTGTTGAATATACTCCTTTATCAGTATATAATAACCTTCTTTTTCTTGTTACAATTTTTTATTTAAAGTATAATTTACCTGATATTACTATATGTACTATATGTGTGTATATATATATATATATATTTAAGTCCTTTCACTTTCAACCTGCCTATATCTTTGAATTTTGAAATTAAGGTGAGTCTTTTATAAAGAATACATATTTGTTGTGTCCTTCTTTCAGCCACTCTGCCACTATCTGCCTTTTATCTGGAGAACTTAATCCATATATTTACATTCTAAGTAAATACTGATAATGCAGGCTTTATTCTGCCATTTTCCTATGTAGTCTCTTAAATTTTTGAATCTTAATTCTTCCAGCAATACATATTTCATATTTATTTTATTTGATGTGTTGTACCATATTGAGTCCATTCTTATTTCCTTCTGGGTATATTTTTCATATAATTTCTTTGCGCTTTCTAAGGAGTAAAAATTTAACAGCCATTTGCCATTTTGGCCTTTGCTCTGAACATAACATTCAGGTGCTTTGTTATTTCCTTCTATACTGATTGGTAAGCCACCAAACTGCCCAGGATGCTCAGTTTAAGCAAGAAGAACCATGAATGATAGGACAAATGAAAAGGAGACATGCTACCTAACTTTAAAGCATACTACAATGCTACAGGGTTCAAAACTACATGGTATTGGGGTTTCTCTGCCTAGAGGAGTCCACACCAAATCTTGATGTGTATTTCTGCCTTTCCCATTTATCAGCAAGCTCTGTTCTTTCCCCCATTTCCCAAATAAATTCTTTTGACTGGCCTAAAAAAATACACTGTATTGACACAAGGCATACTGACTAAGGGAATGGAATTGAAAGTTTTGATATAGATCCTCAAATATATGGTCAACTGATATTTAACAAAGTTATTACTAAGCCCACTGAACTGGGCCAGAATGGCTTCTTCAACAATTGGAATTGGGAGAACTGAATATGCATATCCAAAAATATGAGAGAGGATCAACGTCTCATGCCCTATATAAAATGTGTAAGTCCATTGAGGGTGGTGGGTCACACTTGTGGGTGATGTTTGTGTGGGATGTGGTGGGAGGTGTGGGAGGTGGGCAACATGGGAATCCCAGTGGGTTCCATGTAATATTTTGGGTATCTAAGCACCTCTTAAAATATATTTATATATATACATAAATAACTTTTTTGTAAGCAAATGCACATATATGCATATATATTTATATATCATTTTGCAAATGTTGGTATGTATTGTGAAAATTTTGATTTTTACCCACAATAAAATATATATATAAATTAACTCAGGATGCATCAAAAGCCTAGATATAAGAGCCAAGACCATAAAGCTCCTAGAATATAGTGTAGGGAAGCATCTACAAAATCCTGTAGTAGGAAACAGTTTCATATACTTTACACCCAAATCACAAGCAATAAAAGATGAAATATATAAATGGGAACTTCTCTAAATTAAAACTTTTGTGCTTTCATAGTTTGGCAGGAATGTGAAAAGGTAGCCTACTCAATGGAAGAAAATATTTGGTAAACATTTATCCAATAAGGTCCCAATATCCAGCATATATAAAGAAATCCTACATCTCAAAATTAAAAAGACAAACCACCCATTTTATAAAATGGGCAAGAGATTTGAGTAGACACTACATTAAAGAAAAAATACAAAAGGCTAAAAAGCACATGAAAAGATGCTTAACATCAGTAGTATTAGGGAAATGCAAATCAAAAGTACAATGAGATATCATTGTACACCCATTAGATTGACAGTTATTTTAAAAAACATAATTACAAGTGTTGGAGAGGATGTGGAGGAAAGGGAACCCTCGAACACTGCAATTTGGAATGTACAATGGTGCAGGTACTGTGGAGGACAGTTTGATGGTTCTTTAGGAAGCTAACTATAGAACTACCATATGGTTTAGAAATCCCACTTATGGATATATACCCAGAAGAATTGAAAGCAGGGCATGAACAGATATATGCACACCAAAGTTCATAGTGGAATTATTCACTATTGCTAAAAATCGGAAGCAACCCAAGTGTCCATTAACAAATGAATGGGTATAAAAATTGTGGTGTATACATATAATGGAATAATATTGAACTATAAGAAGTAATGCAGTATTAACACATGAGACAAGGTGGATGAATCTTGAATACCTTATGTTGAGTGAAGTAAGCCAGTCACTGAAGTAAAAATATTAGATGACTTCAATGACATGACTTAAGCAAATTGAGCAGACTTACACAGCTAGAGTCTGGAGGATAGGTACATGGACACAGAAATGGAGTAAAGTGTGGTGAGTCAATGTGTAATATTGGCAAAATCTATGTGAAGTTGGAAAGGGGTAGTTGGGCAATGAAAGGGGGTGATAGTGGTTCAGTGATGTGATTGGATTCAATGGTGAAGTAATGTGAGGGGGAGTGGGTGTGGGGGCTGGGTTGGACTATCCATGAAAATGGGGGAAGGTTTGGAGGAAGGAGCAGATGAACTCTGGGGATTTGCCATCTGTAGTTAAAACTACAATGGTGGGAATGTTCTTTTGGCAAATATGGCAGGGGAGGGTTACTAGTGCAGTTCGTTGGGGGTGAGGGGATAGATGGGATAGGGTTCAGTTGGGGCATGCTGCTATGGAATATGATAGTACTCATCTTGTCATAGTGCGTTATCTCAGTGGGTGAATACCCACATGATAAACAGGAAAATATTAAACTCCCTCCCTGGGGAGTCCTACTATATTCTCAATTAGAAGGGAAAGAATCTCTCAAGAACACAGGCAGTGCCTATTAAAAGAAAACAGACCAATATATCAATCCCTCAATATTATTGCATGTAACTGTGAATTTTATTCTTCAAAAAATGAAACTTTTTGGTTACCATATATTCCACGGGAAGGGGGAAATCATTTTTACGGTATTGAATTGTTCTGTATAATCTTGCAATGCATATACAGGACATTTTAAATTTTGCCAAAGCCTATAAAAATGTACTGTGCAAATTATTAACCATAATGTTAACCATTGACGACAGTTAGTAATAATGCTTCAATATTTCTACATTAGTTACAACAAATATATCATACACAAGTAAAATGTTATTAATAGGGGAGAGTGTGAGAGGGTCAGCACATTATGTATGGGTAAATCCCTATATTTTCTCTGTGACTTTTCTGTTATCTAAATCTTCTTGAAGATAAAGTGAAAAAGTAAGACATTGGGGGAGCATATGGAAAAAGTTGTCACTGTACATTCAAGACAACAGATCTTACAGTGATGAATGACACATAAATTTTTTAAAATTTAATTTTACTTTTTATTTTTATATTTTATTTTTAAAAATATTATTTTACTTTCTTATTATTTTTAATTTTTTTTAAATTTGGTTTGTGTGGAGGTTTTGTATTGCAGAAGGGTTACAATTGTGGCAGGTGAAGATCATTGGTGTGGGTAGTCAATGATGGGGAGTGTGTTGACAGGGGTGAGCCTGGAGCATGCCTGTATGGCATAGGAATATGTTCAAGTGATTATGGGGCATTGTCTCAGTGAGTGGAGATCCAAACTATAGCCCAAATAATATTGAATTTCCATTCTGGGAAGTCCTGCTACATTCTCTCAAAAAGTGCCAAGGATACCTTGAGTACATGGACAGTACCTTAAAATGGGGACAGACAATTACACCAGGCTTTGATATTGATGGTTGAACATATGAACTTTGTTCTTGTGAAATTGAAACTTAATATAGTATTATACATTGCCTAAGAGATACAACCTGAAAGCCTCCTTCATGCTCAAATGTGGCCTTCCTGTAAGCCAAAATCAGCCTATAAGTACACTACCTTCCTCCAGGTGTGTGAAAGGATATGAGATGTTATGTTGAGCAATAGCATTTCTCTTGAAAATATACCAAGATGGAACACATACTGAGACATTAAATAAGTATCCATAATTTGAAAAGACTTATTTTTGAATAATATGTTCTCTAACCAAAATGGAATTAAATTAGATATCAACAACAAAATATTTGGAAATTTAATAACATAAATTTACCAAATTTGTGAGTCAAAAATAAATCAGAAGGAAAATTTGAAATATTTGTGTATTTATTTTCAAAGAATGATAATAAAATAAAATAAAAGAGTTGAAATAAAAATAAGGCAATCCCAAGAGAAAAAAATTTATATCTGTTAGTGCTTATTCTTAAAAAGAGAATGTCTGAAAGTAATGGCCTGTGTAATGGCTCTCATAAATCCAGGAAGAGAAGAACAAAATGAACACTTATTAAATATAAAAAGAAGAAAATGATAAAAAATTAATAAAAGAGTCTAAAGCAATGTTACATAAAGGAAAGAAAACAAAGAAAGAGTGATGAAAAGAACAGATTTTCTTTGAAATGCTAAACCAACTTTATTACCTCCTTCCTTGAGGAATAAAAGAGAATGGAATAAATTACAAATGCTACTAATTAAATATGGATTATTACTAAAAGACAGACTACAGCAAATATACCTTTCTGCTGCACAGGCCTTTTGAAGAAAAGTAATGAAGCAATGTTATAGAAACAAGTAATAAAAATAGTTAATGATAAAATTTGAGTGTCAAAGAATTTAGAATTTAGAGAACTTGTGTCCTCCAAATGAGCATGCAAGTTTCCTCAAACTTAAAGAACTTAATGATAAGATTGATGTTTCTATTAAAGGAGAACCCTGCTGCGTCTCTGGGTCATTGCCCAGTGCAAAGAATTGAAGTCCAGCCCAATGCTTGATCACAGAAGGGAAAAAAGTTTATTAAGAAGCTGACGGTGGTCAGGAGAGAAAGACTTAAATCTGCCTCCCTGAACAAGAAGGCAATGGTCTTTTGTTAGAATTAGACAAAGAAAGGTGGGGACAAGATGCCATTGGCAGAGTCCACCAGCAAACTGGGGTCTGCAAAGTGGGCATCAGAAGGGTGAAGAGGTGAGCTCATAGCTGCTGTTTTCTCCCACCTTGACCGTACTCCTTAAAGTGCCCTTGTTCTCAGGCTTCTCCATCCAGTGTATGTTTTATTATGGGGAGAAGTAAAACAGGAGCTTGTTAGGGAGTGAGAAATTTAATTGCTAAGGAGGGGGAAACAGAAATGTTCTTTGTGACTAAAGACACTTTTCATGAATAAGTAATGAGGCAGAGCTCCATGTAAGAAATTACAAGAGTGAGATTATATAGTTAAAACTAAAATATCAGAGGAGAGAATATGGTGACAGTTTAGGAGGGCACACTCTGACTAGCTCCCTGAGGATGGCAGATTGTGGACAGGGTCCTGCCCAGAGGTATGTGCTGTGGGTGCATGGAGCGAGAAGCTTGGGACATCTACCTGTGCAGATCGATGGTGTGGACTGCTCAGTAGAGATTTAGAACATAGAAAGAAGTAAGGAAATAAAATAAGAAGAAAAAGTGTCAGAGAGAAAACTTAACACACATGCAGAACCACCAGCTAAACAAGTCTAGATAAGAAAGAGAAGCTAATCAACTGAATAAACCCACCAAGATAAAATGATGACTAGAGGGAAGCAAAAAATTACAAACCACACTAGGAAACAGGAAAACATGGACCAGTCCAATGAACAAACTAAAATCCAGGAAGTTTTGCAGAGCATTGAACAACTAATCAAAGCTTTCTAAACAAATATTATGGACCAACTTAAAGAAGTGAAGGAAGAGATTAAGGATATAAAGAAGACACTGGGAGAACATACTGAAGAAATTGTAAACATACATAAAAAGATAACGGATATGATGGTGATCAATGGCACAATCCAAGAAATCAAAAAGATGCTGGATTCATATAACAGCGGAGTTGAACAGGCAGAAGAAAGAATTAGTAAAAGGCGAAAGATTTATACGATCTGAAGAGAAACCAGAGTAAGAAATTATAACAATGAGGTGGAGCCAGTGGCCACTTGACAGTTTTTTGGGTAGGGAGGGGATGAGCAGTTGAAATACAGGGGCTTCTTTGGGAGTTGGAGGTTGTCCTGAGTACTGTTGTGGCAATGGATGTAGGCCATTTTAAATCAGCACACACCACTCAGAACTGAGTGGGAGAGAGTGTGGTCTACAGTGTGAACTGTGGTCTATGGTTGGTGGCAAGGCTCCAGGAGGTGTAAGTTCATTGAGGTTGGTGGGCCACACTATGGGAGATGTTTGTGTTGGATGTGGTGGGAGGTGTGGGAGGTGGGCAACATGGGAATCCGAGTGGGTTCCGTATAATATTTTAGGTAATCTAAGCACCTCTTAAAATATATGTATATA
>JAKSZT010053799.1:1464984-1484383 GCA_026826555.1 Tolypeutes matacus | reverse complement strand
AAAAAAAAAAAAAAAAAAAAAAAAAAAAAAAAAAAAAAGAAAGAATTAGTGGTGTGGAAGACAATACATCTGAAATCAGATAGCAGAACAGAAAGACAAAACGATAGAAAAAATCCAGCAGGGACTGAGGGAATTAATTGACAACACAGAATCCACAAATATACGCATTATGGGCATCCCAGAAGGAGAAGAGAAGGGAAAGGGAATAGAAGTAATGTTGAAGGAAATAATGGCTGAAAACTTCCCAACCCTATTGAGAGAGATGGATGTGCAGATCCAGGAAGCACAGTGCACCCCAAACAGTATAAATCTCAACAGGCCAACTCCAAGACATATACCTGTCAAAATATCCAATACTCGAAACTAAGAGAAAATACTCAAGGCAGCAAGAGAAAAGAGAACCATCACATAAAAGAGAAGCACAATAAGATTAAGTGCTGATTTCTCAGCTGAATTCATGGAGACAAAAAGACTGTGGTATGACACAGTCAAAGTACTAAAAGAAAAAAACTTCCAGCCACCAATTCTCTATCCAGCAAAACTGGCATTCAAAAATGACGGAGAGTTCAAAATATTCACAGATAAACAGAAATTAAGAGAGTATGTCAAAAAGAAACCTGCACTTCAAGAAATACTAAAGAAAGTTCTACAAGTTGAAAGGGAAAAAACAAGGGAGAGAGGGTTGGAGGAGAGTTTAAAAACAACTAAAAAGTAAAAAGAAAACAAAACAACATATGACATACATTAACCCAAAGAAAAAATGGCTGAAGTAAGAAATTCATTGTGAGTAATAACACTGAATGTTAATGGATTAAATTCACCACTCAAGAGACACAGATTGGCAGAATGGATAAGGAAATATGATCCATCTATATGCTGTCTACAAGAAACCCACCTTTGACCCAGGGACTCAAGGAGGTTGAAAGTGAATGCCTGGAAAGCTAACAATAGCTGAAAAAGAGCAGGAATAGCTATTCTAATATCAGACAAAATAGACTTTAAATGCAAAACTATTCTAAAAGACAAAGATAGACAGTATATATTAGTAAAAGTGGTAATCTCTCAAGAAGAGAGAACAATCACAAACATTTATGCACCTAATCAGGTGCCTCAAAATACATGAGGCAAACTCTGGAAAAACTAAGTGGAGAAATAAATGCCTCTACACTTATAGTGGGGGACTTTAATACACCATTATCATCATTAGACAGAACATCTAGACAGAGAATCAATAAAGAAACAAAGGCTCTCAACAAAACATTAGAGGACACTACAGCCAAATACAGCAGGATTTACATTCTTCTCAAGTACACATGGATCATACTCCAAGATAGACCACATGCTCGGTCACAGAACAACTCTCAATGAATTCAGAAAGATTGAGATTATTAAAAGTAATTTCTCTGACCATAACGAAATGAAATTGGAAATCACTAAGTGCCAGAGAAACAGATTAGGCACAAGGATATGGAAGTTAAGCAACACACGCTTAGACAAATAGTGGGTAAAGGAGGAAATCTCAAAAGAAATCAGTAACTACCTTGAAACTAATGAAACCAGCAACACTACATATCAAAACCTATGGGATGCAGTGAAAACAGTCCTGAGAGGGAAGTTCATAGCCATAAACACATATATTAAAACAGAAGAAAGACCTAAAATTGTAGAACTAACTGCACCCTAGGAAGAATTGGAAAAACAACAACAAACTAAACCAAAAGGAAGTAGAAATAAGGAAATAATAAAGATTAGAGCAGAACTAAATGAAATAGAGAATAAGAACACTAGAAACAATAAACAAAACCAAAAGCTGTTTCTTCGAGAATGCGAATAAAATTGACAAACCCTTAGCCAGACTGACAAAGAAAAAGAGAGAACAGATGCAAATACACAAAATAAGGAATGAGCAAGGAGATATCACTACTGACCCCACAGAAATAAAGAGTATCATAAGAGGATAATTTGAAAAATTATATGCCAACAAGAATCATAATTTAGAGAAAATTGACAAGTTTCTAGAAACTCACAAACAGCCTACATTGATGAAAGAATAAATTGATGGACTCAACAGTCCAATTACAATTAAAGAGATAGTCTCAGTCATCAAAAACATCCCAACTAAGAAGAGCCCAGGACCAGATGACTTCAAAGCTGAATTCTACCAAACATTCCAGAAAGACCTAGCACCAATTCTGCTTAAGCTCTTCCAAAACCAGAAGTAGAAGGAATATTTCCTAACTCATTCTATGATGCCAAAATTACCCTGATACCAAAACCAAACAAAGATACCACAAGAAAGGAAAATTACAGACCAATTTCTCTAATGAAACTAGATGCTAAAATCCTCAACAAAATACTTGCTAATCACATTCAACAACATATCAAAAGGATTATACACCAAGACCAAGTGGGTTTCATCCTGAATATGCAAGGATGGTTCAATATATGAAAATCAATCAATGTAATACACCACATAAACAGATTGAAAGAAAAAAAATCACACGATCATCTCTATAGATGCAGAAAAAGCATTCGACAAAACACAACATTCTTTCCTGATAAAAACACTGCAAAAGATAGGAATAGATGGAAACTTTCTGAATATGATAAAGGATATATATGAAAAACCCAAAGCTAACATCATCATTAAACCATCATCATAACACCATTAAAGGTGAAATTCTAAAAGCCTTCCCTCTGATATCAGGAACAACACAAGGATGCCCACTATAACCACTCCTATTTAACATTGTCTTAGAAGTACTTGCTCAAGCACTGAGACAAGAAAAGGATATAAAAGACATCCGGGTTGGAAAAGATGAAGTAAAAATTTCATTATTTGCAGACTACATGATCCTATACATAGAAAGCCCTGAGAAATTGACAACAAAGCTTCTAGAACTTATAAAGGAGTTCAGTAACGTTGCAGTTATAAGATCAAGGCTCAAAATTCAGTAGCATTTCTGAACATCAATAACAAGCAATCTGAGGAAGAAATTAAGAAAAAAAATACCATTTACAATTGTAACTAAAAGAATCAAATACCTAGGAATAAATTTACCTAAAGATGTAAAGGACTTATATACAGAAACCTACACAATACTGTTAAAGGAAGTCAAAGAAGACTTAAATAAATGGAAAATATTCCCCGTTCATGGACAGGAAGACTAAACATAGTCAAGATGTCTACCCTACTTAAACTAATCTACAGATTTAATGAAATTCCAATAAAAATCAACAGTGCATTTTTTAAGGAACTGTAAAAACTAACCACAAAATATATTTGGGGAGGTAAGAGGCCCCAAATTACCAAAGACATATTGAAAAAGAAAAATGAAGTTGGAGGTATCACATTACCTGACTTTAAACTATACTACAAAGCTACAGTGTTCAAAACTGCAAGGTATTGTCACAAGGACAGATCTACTAACCAATGGAACCAAATTGAGAGTTCTGATATAGATCCTCACATATACAGTCATCTGATATTTGACAAGGCCACCAAGCGCACTCAGTTGGGAGAGAATGGCCTCTTTAACAAGTGGTGCTTGGAGAACTGGATATACATATCCAAAAGAATGAGAGAGGAATACCATCTCATACCTTATACAAAAATCAACATAAGATGGATCAAAAATCTAAATATAATAGCCAAAACCAGAAAGACCTTGGAAGATAACGTAGGGAAGCACCTACAGGACCTTGTAATTGAAAATGGTTTCATGAACTTCACAGCCAAAGCATGAGCAGCCAAAGAAAAACAGATAAATGGGATCTCGTCAAAATTAAAAACTTCTACACCTCAAAGGCATTATTAAGAAAATAAAAAGGCAGCCTACCCAATGGGAGAAAATATTTGGTCAACATATATCTGATAGGAGCCTAATATCCTGCATATATAAAGAAACCTACACCTCAACAATAAAAAGATAAACAACCCACTTAAAAAATGGGCAAGTGACCTGAAAAAACACTTCTCCAAGGAAGAAATACAAAAGGCTAAAAAGCACATGAAAAAATGCTCGACATCGCTAGCTATTAGGGAAATGCATATCAAAACCACAATCAGATACCATCCTACACCCATCAGAATGGCAGCTATTAAAAAAACAGCAGAATATAAGTGTTGGAGAGGATGTGGAGGAATAGGAACCCTCATCCACTGCTGGCGGGATTGTGGAATGGCCCAGTCACTGTGGAAGAGAGTTTGGCGACTCCTCAGAAAACTAACAATAGATCTTCCATAAGATCCAGCAATTCCACTCCTGGGTGGAATTCTATATACCCAGAAGAATTGAAAGCAAAGACACGAACAGATATATGCAAACCAATGTTCATAGCAACATTGTTCACAATTGTCAAAAGCTGGAATCAGCCCTGGTGTCCATCAACAGATGAAAGAATAAGCAAAATGCGGTACATACATACAATGGAATATTACTCAGCTGTTAGAAGGAATAAAGTGCTAACACATGGAATAACATGGATGAATCATGAAGCCCTTATGTTGAGTGAAGCAAGCCAGGCATTGAAAGATAAACAGTATATGATCTCACTGATTTGAATTGAGGAAAGTGAGCAGTCTCTAAGAACCACTATCTAAAAGATAGGTCAACAAGGAAGAGAGAGAGAAGAGTAGGTTGTGAGCCATGACCTATATGGACATAATCGAGGGTACAGTGATAGAGTATAGTTGCATATGGAAGGATAGGACAGATGGGTAGTGATATTACTGGGTTTGGTGGTGCAGGGTTAACAGATGGGTAGATTAGGAAGGGAAGGTTAGAATACCCAGGGCATGTAACTATGAATCTTGGCATCCCATGAGTCAAGACAGGGGAGTGTCATATGCCCCAGGGGAATGGGGAGGAAGGAACAGAAAAGATCAAACAGGGTATTTAGAGGTCATGGGAAATGTTTTTCATTACCTTACAGAAATGGACAAAGGACATGGTAAATATCATCAAAAATTATTAAACTGTACTGTCTAAATTGTAAACTATACCATAATCCATTGATAATGTTTAGTAGCTATGTCTCACTATCTGTATAAAAGTTATAACAATGCTACCATACACACACACATAATAAAATACTTTAATATGGGGTGGGGAAGGGGGAGGGAGTTCGGGTATATGGGAATCTCTAGTATTCAGGGTGTGACTTTGCTGTGACCTAAATCTTCTTTGAAAACTAAAAGAAAATTTGGGAGACACTTGGGAATGAAAGGGGGAAGGTGTCACGGTACATACTGGACATCCGATAATGCAGTGATAAAAGGAGAAAAATTAAAAATAAAAAATAATTAAATTTTTTTTTTGTTTTTTCCCATTTTCTTTTTTTGAATATCCCAATCCATTAATAATATTTTATTTTTAGTTCTTTTTTTCTGAGTTTCCTTGTATTTTCTCTCTTCCATTTAATCTTTGCATTATTATTTTATTTTCCTATTAATTGTATTTGGTTATTATATGGGCTTCATCTTCAACTTCATCATCAGTTATCTTTAGATCACTGAAGTGTTACAAAGGGGACTGCAGAGGACCATTGGTGGGGGGTGTCTGTGATGGGGGATTCTTGGGAGTAAGTTCATCTGAATATACATGAAAGATATATAAAACTGTTCAAATGATCAAGGGATGGGGCATGGTCACGGTGGTTAGACAATCACTCAATAAATGAGGGAATACTGAATTCCCAGCCTGGAGAGTTCTGCCACATTCTCCAAGGGAGCAGCAACAGTCCCCTGAGTGCAGGAGCAGTGTCTGGCAAAAGAGGATGGCCAACTGTTGGGTTCTTGTTATTAATGACTACCCTTATGAGTCTTTGCTCTTATATTTGAAACTTGGTCTACTGTTATGGGGTGCCTAAGTGTTTCCATCTGAGTGTCTCCCTGTTGCTCAAATGTGGCCTCTCTCTAAGCCAAACTCAGCATGTGAATGCATTACCTTCCCCCCAACATGGGACATGACTACTGGTGATGAGCCTCCCTAGCAATGAGGGATTAATACCAAGTGCCAACTGGAAACATGACTGGAAAAAAAAACCTTGAATAAATGGGGGGAAAGGTAAAGAGAAATGAGTTCATGTCACTAAGAGACTTCAAAGAGAGTTGGGATTTCATCCCAGAGGTAATCCTTATGCACACCTCAGTAGGATCTCACAGAACACCAAAGTGGATATCACCCCACACAGAGGAGCTACGGAGGGCTCTGGAGATCCCCAGGTCCTATATAAGGGGGAATAGCCCCAGAGATTGATGCTTTATCAGTGGGCTCTACTTTGGAATCTGTGCTCCTGAGAGTGACAGAGTTGGACTCAAATAAGTCCTCCCTGCACACGGTCCATCAGTCTTTTCCATTCAAACCTATATGTGATGCTGGAGTTTGTAGGTGTACTTCCAGAGACTGGAGCCTCTGGCCTGCCTATGTGCCAGCTGTGCCTGGAATCTCAGTGGAGCTGCAACTCCTACTCTATGGCTCAATGTACTCACCCAAGTCACCTGCTAAGGAGACGATGATGGACAACAGCCATCCCAGGGAATGGAGAGAGCCTGCAGCCGCAGGCAGGATAATCCCATCCACCGTATCCATGGGATATACAACCCCCTCACTTGGAGGTAGAGTGGACATCACCATTCCAGTCCCCTCAGGATTTGGGGAAGAGCTATGGACTAGAGTGGACTTAATGGTATTCTGTTGTAGACATATTGTGACTCAAGCAATGGAAGAAATTATAACAGTGATGTGGAGCTAGTGGCCACTAGACACTTTTGGGGCAGGGAGGGGAAGGGCAGTTGTAATACAGAGTTTTTTTTAGGACTTGGGGGATGTCCTAAGTGACTTTGCAGTGATGGATATAGGCCATTTTACATCAGCATATACCATGCAGAACTGTGTGGGAGAGAGTGTGGTCCACGATGTGAATTGTGGTCTATACTTAGTGGCAAAACCAAGGATATGTATATCCATTGCAGGTGATGTGCCACACTAATGAAAGATGTTTATGTGAGATGTTATGGGAGGTATGGTAGGTGGAGATCATGGGAATCTCTGTAATTTTTGTGTAACATTTATGTAATATAAGCATATGATGGCAAAAAAAAAAAATTCCCTTCCCTGTCCTCTAACAGAACCCTCCCTCTTTTGGAGAATGTCCACTCTTCCTGGCTCTGCAGTGGCTTGGGGCTTATCCCTGGGCAGTTAGGCAAATCAACTCCTTCCCTGAACAGAATCACCCCTCCCCTCATCCGGGTGCCAATTCACTCTGGCTGTTCTGTTCACCCAAGGTCCAAGGGGCTCCAGGCAGCCAAATCCCCAGAAAATAGAACTCTCTCACCCTTTTGCCAGAGCCCCCCCTCAGGCAGTGCCCCCTCCCGCTAGGCCCTGACTCCTGGTTGCCGAGCCCTGCTTGCGGCTCCAATCAGCTGCTTTATTTTATTTTTTTCTCCCTAACCGTAGGGCTCAGCCATCCATGCCAACCACCACCGGCAGGCTTAAAACTCACGAATCTCTACCATTCTGTCCACGTCGTTGATCTGCACTGATAGATGTCCCAAGCTTCTCATTCCATGAGTGCACAGCACAGACCCCTGGGCAGGACCCCATCCACAATCCACCTTGCTCTGGGAACTTACAGTGTGTGCCTTCCTATACTAACGCCATCTTGGCCCCTCTCCCTCCATTTTGCATTACTTTTTGTATAAGGAGTGAGATAGGGGTCCTCCTACTTTCTTTCGGATATGGATATCCAGTTGAACCAGCACCATTTGTTGAATAGGCTGTTCTGGCCCAGGTGGGTGGGCTTGACAGCCTTTTCAAATCTCACATTGTCATAAACTCAAAGATCTATTCCTGATCTCTCCATTCTAATCCATTGGTCAAACTATGTGTCTTTATGCCAGTATCAACCTCTTTTCATGACTTTAGCTTATAATAGGCTTTAAAGTCAGAATTTGAGAGTTCTCCAAGTTTTAGGTAAAAAATATTTTTGAGTATTCAGGACCTATTCCCTTTCCAAATAAATTTGTTAATTGGCCTTTCTGATTCTGTAAAAAAACGGCTGTTGGAAGTTGTATTGGAATTGTGTAGAATCTGGAGATAAATTTGTGCAGAATTTACATATTAATGATATTTATTCTTCTAATACATGAAAATGGAATGTCCTTCCATTTAGTTAGTCTTCTTTGATTTCTTAGCAATGTTTTCTAGTTTTCTAAATACAAGTCCTTTATGTTCTACTGTATTATTCCTAAATATTTGAATCTTTTAGTGTTTGTATAAATAGGTATTTTTCCTGACTTCCTATGTAGATTCCTCATTAGTACTATACAGAAATGTTACTGATTTTGCATATTAATCCTGTATCCAGTCAATTTGCTGAACTTATTTATTATTTCTAGTAGTTTGTTATGGACTTTACAGGATTTTCTAGGTATAGGATGTTGTCATAAGCAAATAGTGAAAGTTTTACTTTTCTCTTTTATCTTTGGATGTCTTTTATTTCTTTATTGCCTAATTGCTCTAGTTAGGATTTTTAGCACAATATTAAATAACATTGGTGAAAGTGGGCTAACTTTTTTTGGTTTCTACTCTCAGAAGGAAGGTTTTCGTCTTTTTTCATTTAGAACAAAGAAAGCTGTGGGTTTATCACATATGCACTTTGTTATGTTGAAAAGTTTTCCTTTATATCCATCTCTCATTAAGTTTTCATCAAGAAAGAATATTGGATTTTCCCAGATGTCTTTTTGAGATGATCACATGATTTTTCTTCATCAATTTAGTAATGTGAGGTATTATATTGTTTGATTTTCTTGAATTGAACCACCAATTGAATACCTGGGATAAAATCCACTTGATCATATTGTATAATTCTTTTAATATGCTGTTGGATTCAATTACCAATTTTTTTGAGAATTTTTGCACCTATATTTATTAGAAAAATTAGTCTGTAATTTTATTTTTTTGTTATCTTTATCTCGATTTGGATTTAGAGTGATTTTCACTTCACAGAATGAGTTTGGTAGCTCTCATTTCTGTTCTAGTTTTTGGAAGACTTCGATCAAGTTTGGTATTGATTTTTCCTTGAATGGTTGGTAGAGGTCGACTGTGAAGCAATTTCTTCCGAGTGATTTCATCTTTGGGAGGATTTTTATATCTATTTCAAACTCTTTACTTGTGATTATTTTGTTGAGGTCTTCTATTTCTTCTCAGGTCATTGTAGGTTGTGCATTTGTTTCTAGGAATTTGTCCATTTCATCTACATTGTCTAGTTATTTCAGGCTGCAGTTGTTCATAATATCCTCTTATGTCACTTTTATTTCTGTATGGTCACAGTAATGACCTCCAATCATTGCTGATTTTATTCATTTCTGTTTTCTCTCTATTTTCTTTGTCAGTCTACCTAAGGGATTGTCGATTTTGTTGGTCTTTTCAACAAACAAACTTATTTTTTGTTGTTGATTTTTTTAATTGATTTTTTTTGTTCTCAATAGCATTTATTTCTGTTCTAATATTTCGTATTTCTTTCTTCCTACTTACTTTGTGGTTATTTTGCATTTCTTTTTCTATTTCTTGCAGGTAATTATTTAAGTTTGATTTTAGTGGTTTTTTTTCTTTTAATGTAACATTGACAGATACAAATTTTCCTCTCAGCACTGTCTTCAATTCATCCCATAAATTTGATGTGGTATGTCTCATTTTCATTAATCTTGAGATAATTAATGATTTATTTTGTGATTTCTCTTTGACCCACTGATTATTTAAGAATGTGTTGTTTATCCTTCATATATTTGTGAGTTTTCCCTTTCTCCACCTGCTGTTGATTTCCAGCTTCATTCCATTATGATCAGTGTTAGTGCTTTGTATAATTTCAATCTTCTTAAATTTATTGAGACTTTTTTTTGTGATCCTAAACATGTTCTTTCTTGGAGAAAGATCCATAAGCTCTTGAGAAAAATGTATATTCTGCTGTATTGGGATGCAATGGTCTATATATGTCTTTGAGGTCTAGTTTATTTATCATATTATTCAATTTCTGTTTCCTTATTGATCTTTTGTCCAAAGAGAGAGTTTGTATTGAAGTCTCTAACTATTATTGTTGAGACATCTTTTTCCCTCTTCAGTTTTGCCAGTGTGTGCTTCATGTATTTTGGAGCAACCTGGTTATCTGCATATATATTTATTATTGTTGTTTTTTCTTGTTTATTGTTCCTTTTATTTATAAATAATATCTCTTTACATCTCTTATAATAGTTTTGTATTTAAAGTCTATTTTGTCCAATATTTTGTCCAGCCCTTTTAAAATTATTGTTTGCATGGGATATCTTTTTTGGGGGTGTTGTCAAGGTTGTATAGATTTTATTAAGACAGAAAGAAGAGATAAATACACACCCCAGGTATAGGAAGGTTACAGTGTGGGTTACGAGCCTAGGGCAGTATGATAGGCCATTTTAAAACCTTTCATCCTCCCCTTTCCTAATGTTGGGGATGGACCCCAGCTGTTTGTTGTTCTGATTTGTTGCCTTATGATCCCCACTTATAGGCTCTCAGGGGGCCAATGAGGAGGACTTTGTAGGAGTTATACAGGGCTTCCCCTAGGCTCTTCAACATTTCCAAATGGGACTTCATGGCAATCTCTTTTTGTTACTATTGAGAAGAATATCTTTATCAAATCTTTTACTTTCAGTCCATTTGTGTCATTGCATACATGGCAAGTTTATTGTAGACAGCATATAGATGGATGTATTTTGTTTCTTTTTCTTTTAACCCATTCTGCCACTCTGTCTTTTGATTCTGGAGTTCAATCCATTATCATTCAACATTATTATCATAAAGGCATTACTTAATTCATCCATTATATCTTTTGGGTTTCCGCTGACCTATCTTACTATTATCTGTCTTTTTAACCTTTTTGTTACCCTTACTAATATTTTTAATATTATTTGTGTAATAATATAATAATTATAATAATCTAATAATCTCATGCTCTACACTTTTCTCATGTCTTCTCTCCTCTTTTGTTTCAGGCTGCAGTACTCCCTTTAGTATCTCTTGTAAATCAAGTCTCCTGTTGACATACGCTTTTAGTTTTTGTTTATCAGTGAAGACTTCAAACTCACCGTAAGATTTGAAAGACAATTTGGTTGCATAAAGACTTATTGGCTAGAGATTTTTTTTATTTCAGAACCTTTAATATATAATTCGACTGCCTTCTCACCTCCATGGTTTCACATATTAGTATTCGATGATTTGTCTTTTTCTTGCTGCTTTCAGAATTCTTGCTTTATCCCTGGCATTTGACATTCTGAATAGGAGGTGTCTCATATTAGGTCTTTTCAGATGTAAGAAAAATGTACATCCTGCTGTTTGGGGATGCAATGTTCTGTATATGTGAAGTCTAGATCATTTATCATATTATTCAAGCTTGTTTCCTTATTAATCCTTTGTCCAATTGCTCTATCCAAAGTTGAGTGTTGTATTGAAGAAAAGTAATCGCTCTTACTTTTCTTTTTGAGCTTTCAAATTTTCCTTTGTGTTCAACAAGTGTCTTCTTAATTGAATTTAAATACCCAACAGATATCACTCTTTATCCAGTTGTTCTCAGTTGCCCTAAGATTATTCTGTGCCTTTAATTATCAGGTGACTTTGCTCATATTGGGGCATAGTTGAGGCTGAGATTGACAACCTACTTGGGGTTTCAACTCTTGCACTGCTCCCAGCCCTTGAGATTTTATTCTCTGATCAAATGCCACTCCCTGTGCTGGACCCAGCCATCCAAGTGGGCAGGGTACTATGCCTCTTCTGCCTTGAGAGAGAATGAGCAGATGAATCTTTGTTCCTCTCTTTCCTGTGGCACCTTTGAGAGGAGAATGCAGCAATTTTTCTAGGTGGTCAGGTTATTTCTGCAGGCCCTGCCCACAAGACAGTGTGCATTTTTTCTCCATTGAGGGCAGCCAGGTGTTCATTTGGCCTTCAAGATGGGGAGAGAGAATCTGCCCTCACTGCCCCCAAGAGAGTGTGAATTTCTCTTACTTCCAGGGATAGTGGGGGCCCACAAGACTTGTCAGCTGTGCCCTGATAAAGTGATCAAATTGCACCGAATTTCCAATACTGCTGTGTGTGAGGGGTTAAACAGTGGCTTTCCAAATTGAGAGTCCTGAATGTGATACTTATCATCTGACAGATCAGTGTGTTTTTCAGTCACCACTGCTTCCTCTTCTGCCAGGGGTCAATACCAAGCAAATGCTCTTCGTTCTTTATGGCTTGGGCAAGTTTAAACTTCAGCTGTGTTCAAGCTTGGAATACAGCTAGCTGAATTTGCCAATTAGTTGATGCCAGGCCACTTCACCCTCCTGCTTTTAGGAAAGAGAGCTTCTGCTTCCTGCAGGGGGTTGGGTGAGGAGGTCACCCTCTTCATCTGTTGGAATGGGCAACTACCTCTGCAAATGGAGTAATGTGCTAACTTCCAGATGGTCATTATCCACTTCCTGTTCTGCCTTGGATGTTGCATTGTGATCTGGTCTCCAGAATCCTCAAATTGTTGATCTGGACAGATCCTGGCTGATTATTAGTTGTCCTATTGTACAAACTGATTGTTAGTGCTTCCTACTCTGGTACCATCCTAGAATATAGTTTTTTTTTTTAAGCCAAAAGCATACTGAATTCAAGACTAACATCTATATTACATCTTTTGTATCAATAACACTTATAAAAATATTCAAATAAATTAATAATTTTATTCTTTTCATTTATAGGTCAATTAATTTTTGGATTGCAGCATTTCCAAAGAATTTTCATTCTTTGAATTACTATATTAGCCATTCATATTGATTTACTATGGTTATTAACAGTAAGTCTGATATTGAAGTTTTATGATAAGCTTATAGATATTATTTCAAGTAATTACTGGTTTATCGAAGAATTCAATATGAGATTATCATTCATATATAGTAAAAAATATGCATGCACATTAAAATTTATTTCCCAAAGAATCAATTTGCAAATTTGTAAAAGTTTAACACCAGTGTGTTTAATAATTTCAATATACAGAATCATGGGCCTCTAATTAAATACAATTTTAAGGAAATATTCTGAATGTTTTATCCAAAAAATGACAAACATAATAAATTTTAAAAAATTAAGTGCATCTTTTGAGTCTTGTTCTTTTAAAAAATGGACATGTAAAACATTTGAAAATATTTATAAATGCCAAATGTGTACTTCTTAATTTAGTGGAATCAAGGAGAAGATGTATGATATGTTTGCACTTTCCTGGAAGGAAAATATTGGGAACATCTCTGTCTAACTCTGGAAAATGACTTCAAAGCACCAATAATTCAACTTCCAATTTTGACAGCAATCAGCTAAGAACAATCTGATTAGCTAATATTAATAAAAACATTAAATCTTAAGTATTGCTACAAAAAAATCACTAAATGGCTACTTTACAAAATGGTTGAATTCATTGACCAAATTAACTTAAGGAGCCAAATATTGTGTTTGTGAAAGAAGACATTTTTTGACATGGTGCTTAATCTGATATAAGCATGATATTTATCAGATGAGGTTATTGAAGGAAACATGATATATCTGTAAAATATGATTATGGTCTATTAGTTTCTTTCTATTTTATTAGTATAAAATAAGCTACATGCTTCATGGAAATGATTTTCTTTATGCCTTTCTCTGTAACTTCATTGTATTATTTCTTAAAACATTCCAATGTGTCTATTTTAAACTTAAACAGTTTATGTGTATAATAATGCATATTGGTTAACTTTTTTTAAAATTTTTTTTATTGTGGGTAAAAATCAAAATTCTCACAATACATACAAACATTTACAAAATGAAATATAAATATGTATGCATATATGTGTATTTATATATATATATATATATATATATATATACATATATTTTAAGAGGTGCTTAGATTACCTAAAATATTACATGGAACCCACTGGTATTCCCATGTTGCCCACCTCCCACACCTCCCACCACATCCCACACAAACATCTCCCACAAGTGTGGCCCACCACCCTCAATGAACTTACACATCCTGGAGCCTTGCCACCAACCATAGACCACAGTTCACACTGTAGACCACACTCTCTCCCACTCAGTTCTGAGTGGTGTGTGCTGATTTAAAATGGCCTACATCCGTTGCCACAACAGTACTCAGGACAACCTCCAACCCCCAAAGAAGCCACTGTATTTCAACTGCTCATCCCCTCCCTACCCCAAAAGTGTCAAGTGGCCACTGGTTCCACCCCATTGTTATAATTTCTTGCATTGCTAGAATCACCATATGTGAACAAGAGAATACCATCAAGTCCACTCTAGTCCATAGTTAATCCCCCAATCCTGAGTGGACTGGGATGGTGATGTCCACTCCAACTCCAAGTGAAAGAGGGCTTATATCCCATGGATATGGTGGGTGGGATGATCCTGCCTGCAGATGCAGGCCCTCTCCATTCCCTGGGATGGCCACTGCCCATCGTTGTCTCCTTTTGTACAGAATTCAACTCACTTATTGCTTCTTCCAATTTGTAATTACTTTATGTATATATAGAGAAACACAGACTCTTAAAATATACATTAAGGTTTTCCTAAAAACCTTAGAGGCAAATACTTTGTAACACATGAGAAATGTAATCATATGTAGAGCATATTCTATGATTAGACCCCAAGTTTATAAAAGGTCAATTACTATAAACTGCATGTTGCATCTTTAATCCAACATTTAGAAAAATTACACAAAGAATTTTGGAATTAGTTGGGATAAATTAAGAATTTAAAACCATGCAATTTATATTTGTTTGGAGGGAGGTACTCAACAAATAAAACATGCTTTCTATGTTATTTTATTTAATATCAGTAAGCTCAAAACTAGAACATTCCCTTTGGAGTTCATATATAGATTTCTATCAATATTCAAAAGTTTCTAGATGGCATAGTAGATGTAATTTTTTTTTTATGGGTAAAAATCAAAATTCTCACAGTACATACAAACATTTGAAAAATGATATATAAATATATATGCATATATGTGTAGTTGCTTACAAAAATGTTATTTATATAAATATATACATATATTTTAAGAGGTGCTTAGATTACCCAAAATATTAAAAGGAACCCACTGGGGTTCCAATGTTGCCCAACTCCCACACCTCCCACCACATCCCACACAAACATCTCCCACAGTGTGGCACACCACCCTCAATGAACTTACACATCCTGGAGCCTTGCCACCAACCATAGACCACAGTTCACACTGTAGACCACACTCTCTCCCACTCAGTTCTGAGTGGTGTGTGCTGATTTAAAATGACCTACATCCGTTGCCACAACAGTACTCAGGATAACCTCCAACTCCCAAAGAATTCCCTGTATTTCAACTGCTCCTACTGAGCTGTGTGTAAGAGTTACCTCTGGGATGACCTCCCGACTCTCTTGGATGTCTCTTAGCCATTTGAACTCATTTGTCTTTACCATTTCCCCCTTTTATTCAAGGTCTTTTTCCAGTTGTGTTGCCAGTTGGAACTTGGTATTAATCCCGCATTGCCAGGGAGGCTCATCCCTGGGAGTCACGTTCCACGTTGGGGGGAAAGTAATGCACTCATATGCTGAGTTTGGCTTAGAGAGAGGCCACATTTGAGCAACAAGGAATCTCTCAGGTGGCAACCCTTAGGCACCCCACAACTGCAGGCTAAGTCTCATTTACAAGAGCAAAGACTCACAAGGGTAGTCATCAATAAAAAAAACACATCAGTGGGTCATCCTATTTTGAAAGGTACTCTCCCTACACTCAGAGGACAGTTGGTGCTCCCTTGGAGACTGTGGCAAGGCTCTCCAGGCTAGGAATTCAGTTTCCCTCATTTATTGTGTGATTATCCACCCATCATGACCATGCACCATCCCCGATCCTTTGAATGATTTTATATATCTTTCATGTATATTCGGATGAACAAATCCCCACGAAACACCCCCCAGACACCCCCCCCCCAATAATCACCCGCAGTACCCATTGTAACCCTTCTGTGATCCAAATCCTCCATGAACATTTAGTCCATAAAATAATCAAATACACTTGCTAGGAAAAAGAAACAAGGGTGATAAGCTTACATGCAAGAGACAAACATAAGGAAAGTCAGGGGGAAAAAAAAGAGAGAAGGAAAAAAAAACAAATAATCAAACAAAAAACAAAACAAAATAAAATATAATTAGTGGATTGGGACATTCAAAAAATGGGCAAAAAATCAAAGGAAATGCCTTTAAAATATATATATATATTCATTTTTTTTCCTTTCTCTTTTCTTTCTTCCCTTTATCACTGTATTATCAGATGTCTCATGTGCCATGACACCTTCCTCCTCTCAATCCCCATTGTCTCCCAATTTTTCATTTAATTTTCAAAGAAGTTTTAGGTCACAGCAAAGTCACACACGGAGTGCCAGAGACTCCCAGATACCAAACCACCCCCCATCCCCACCCCATATTAACACCCTCACCTTTTTTTTGGTTGTTAGCATTGTTATAACTGTTATGCAGATAGCAAAATATAGCAACTAAACATTGTCAGTGATTTACAGTGTAGTTTACAATTTAGATGATACAGTTTAATAATCTTGATGATATTTACCATGTCCTCTGTCCATTACTGTAAGGTAATAAAAAACTTCCCCATGACCACCAAACAACCCATTAGATCTTGACTCTTCCCTTTTCCCCAGTCACCCAGGGCCCGAGATACCCCACTTTCCCAACCCATGGAATGTCAAGATTCACAGTAACATGCCCTGGGGATTTGAACCAGCCCTTGCTAATCCACCCACCCTCCAGTGCTGCACCACCAAACCCAGGAACACCACCACTAATCTGCCCCATCCCCCAACATGCAACCATACTCTATCCCTTTACCATAGATTATGTCCATATGGGTGATGGCTCAAAGCCTGCTCTTCTCTTACTCTCCTTTGTTAACCTATCTTTCAGACAATGATTCTCAGAGACTGCTCACTTTCCTCAGTTCAGGTCAGTGAGGTCATATACTGTTTATCCTTCAGTGCCTGGCTTGCTTCACTCAACATAAGGTCTTCAAGATTCATCCACGTCATTCCATGTGTTAGCACTTTGTTCCTTCTTACAGCTGAGTAATATTCCATTGTATGTATGTACCACATTTTGCTTATCCATTCGGCTGTTGATGGGCACCAGGGCTGATTCCAACTTTTGGCAATGGTGAACAATGCCGCTATGAACATTGGTGTGCATATATCTGTTTGTATTTTTGTTTTCAGTTCTTCTGGGTATATACCCAGCAGTGGAATTGCTGGATCATACGGAAGATCTGTTGCTAGTTTTCTGAGGAACCGCCAAACTGTCCTCCACAGTGGCTGGAACATACCACAGTCCCACCAGCAGTGGATGAGGGTTCCTATTCCTCCACATCCTCTCCAACATTTAGTGTCTCCTGTTTTTTTAATAGCTGCCATTCTGATGGGTGTAAGATGGTATCTCATTGTAGTTTTGATTTGCATTTCCCTGATAGCAAGTGATGTTGAGCATTTTTTCATGTGCTTTTTAGCCATTTGTATTTCTTCCTTGGAGAAGTGTCTTTTCAGGTCACTTGCCGATTTGTTATATGGGTTGTTTTTCCTTTTATTTTCGAAGTGTAGGATTTCTTTATGTATGCAGGATATTAGGCTCCTATCAGATATATGGTTGCAAAATATTTTTTCCCATTGTGTAGGCTGCCTTTTTATTTTTCTTAATAACATTCTTAGAGGTGCAGAACTTTTTAATTTTGAGGAGATCCCATTTATCAATTTTTTCTATTGCTGCTCGAGCTTTGGCTGTGAAGTTCATGAAACCATTTCCTATTACAAGGTCCTGTAGATGCTTCCCTACATTATCTTCCAAGGTTTTTATGGTTTTGGCTCTTATATTTAGATCTTTGTTCCATCTTGAGTTGATTTTTGTATAAGGTGTGAGATGGTATTCTTCTCTCATTCTTTTAGATATGGATATCCAGTTCTCCAAGCACCACTTATTAAAGAGGCCACTCTCTCACAACTGAGTGGGCTTCGTGGCCTTGTCAAATATCAGATGACTGTATATGCAAGGATCTATATCAGAACTCTCAATCCGGTTCCATTGGTCAGTAGGTCTATAGTTGTGCCAATACCACGCAGTTTTGATCTCTGTAGCTTTGTAGTATGTTTTAAAGTCAGGTAATGTGATACGTTCAACTTCATTTTTCTTTTTCAATATATCTTTGGCAATTCAGGGCCTCTTGCCGCTCCAAATATATTTTGTGGCTAGTTTTTCCAGTTCCTTAAAAAATATACTGTTGACTTTTATTGGGATTGCATTAAATCTGTAGATTAGTTTGGGTAGTATAGACATCTTGATGATATTTAGTGTTCCCATCCATGAACAGGGAATATTTTTCCATTTACTTAAGTCTTCTTTGATTTCCTTTAACAGTGTTGTGTAGTTTTCTGTATATAAGTCCTTTACATCTTTAGTTAAATATATTCCTAGGTATTTGATTCTTTTGTTTACTATTGTAAATGGTATTTTTTTCCTGATTTCCTCCTCAGTTTGCAGGTTTTTTGTGTACAGAAATGCTACTGATTTTTGAGCATTGATCTTATAGCCTGCAACATTACTGAACTCCTTTATAAGTTCTAGAAGCCTTGTTGTCGATTTCTCAGGGCTTTCTATGTATAGGATCATGTGATCTGCAAATAATGAAATTTTTACTTCTTCTTTTCCAATCTGGATGTCTTTTATGTCCTTTTCTTGTCTCAGTGCTCGTGCAAGTACTTCTAAGACAATGTTAAATAGGAGTGGTGATAGTGGGCATCCTTGTCTTGTTCCCGATCTCAGAGGGAAGGCTTTTAGGATTTCACCTTTGAAAATGATGTTAGCTTTGGGTTTTTCATATATACCCTTTATCATTTTCAGAAAGTTCCCATCTATTCCTATCTTTTGTAGTTTTTTTTATGAGGAAAGAGTGCTGTATTTTGTTGAATGCTTTTTCTGCATCTATAGAGATGATCATGTGATTTTTCCTTACAGTTTGTTTATGTGGTGTATTACATTGATTGATTTTCTTATATTGTACCATGCTTGCATACCTGGAATGATACCCACTTGGTCATGGTGTATAATCCTTTTGATATGTTGTTGAATGCGATTAGCAAGTATTTTGTTAAGGATTTTATCATCTAGGTTCATTAGAGAAATTGGTCTGTAATTTTCCTTTCTTGTGGTATCTTTATTTGGTTTTGATATTAGGGTAATGTTGGCATCATAGAATGAGTTAGGTAATATTCCTTCTACTTTTATTTTTTGGAAGAGCTTAAGTAGAATTGGTGTTAGCTCTTTCCGGA
>JAKSZT010053799.1:1445424-1464584 GCA_026826555.1 Tolypeutes matacus | reverse complement strand
TTACTGATTTCTTTTGAAATTTCCTCTTTGACCCACTGTTTGTCTAAGAGTGTGTTGTTTAACTTCCATATCCTTGTGCCTAACCTGTTTCTTTGGCCCTTATTGATTTCCAACTTCATTCCATTGTGGTCAGAGAAATTACTTTGTATAATCTCAATCTTTCTGAATTCATTGAGTGTTGTTTTGTGGCCTAGAATGTGGTCTTATTTTGGAGTATGTTCCATGTGCACTGGAGAAGAATATAAATCCCACTGTATTTGGGTGTAGTGTTCTATATATGTCTATTAAGTCCAAATCTTCTAATGTATTGTTGAGTGCCTTCATTTCTTTATTAATTCTCTGCTTTAGATGTTCTGTCTAATGATTATAGTGTTGTGTTGAATTCTCCTGTTATAATTGTAGAGGAATTTATTTCTCCTCTTAGTTTTTCCAGAGTTTGCCGCACGTATTTTGAGGCTCCTCGATTAGGTGCGTATATGTTGATGATTGTTCTCTCTTCTTGAGAGATTATTTCTTTTACTAATATGTAGTGTCCATCTTTGTCTCTTTCAATAGTTTTGCATTAAAGTCTAATTTGTCTGATATTAGAATAGCTACTCCTGCCCTTTTTTGGCTATTGTTAGCTTGTAAAATGGTTTTCCAGCCATTCACTTTCAGCCTCCTTGAATCCCTGGGCCGAAGGTGGGTTTCTTGTAGACAGCATATAGATGGATCATATTTTCTTATCCATTCTGCCAATCTCTGTCTTTGGATTGGTGAATTTAATCCATTAACATTCAGTGTTATTACTCATAACAAATTTCTTACTACAGTCTTTTTTTCTTTGGGTTAATGTATGTCATATGTTGTTTTGTTTCTCTTTTTGAGTTTTCAGTTGTTTTTAAACTATCCTCCAACTCTCTCTCCTTTGTTTTTTCCTTTCAACTTGTAGAGATTCCTTTAGTATTTCTTGAAGTGCTCGTTTCTTCTTTGTCTTCTTGACATACTCTCTTAATTGCTGATTATCTGTGAATATTTTGAACTCTCCATCATTTTTGAATGCCTATTTTGCTGGATAGAGAATTCGTGGCTGGAAGTTTATTTCTTTTAGTGTTTTGACTATGTCATACCACTGTCTTCTTGCCTCCATGGTTTCAGCTGAGAAATCAGCACTTAATCTTATTGTGCTTCCCTTGTATGTGATGGTTCTCTTTTCTCTTGCTGCCTTGAGTATTTTCTCTTTGTCTTGAGCATTGGACAGTTTGACAAGTATATGTCTTGGAGTTGACCCGTTGGGATACATTTCTCATTAGATATAGAGATATATACTCCACTTAGTTTAAAAATTAATTTCATCTGTGATATATGTATAGCTTCTATATATACATGTAGCTCCTATATATATATAGATATAGCTTCTATATATATTATTCTCCAGTGGAATTTATCCCAGATAATTTGCTTGAAATGATACTTTAAACAAGGAGTGGGAAATATTTAATACAAGAATTCCCTCTCACTACAGTTGCAAGTAATAATAAGAGATTCAAAATAATTTCATCTTTGAAACTTTAAAAATAAATTGCTTTCAGAACTTTATATCAAAGGGCTACATGGGGAAAATGTATTCTGGATAATTCATGAACACGTTTAAAGGCAGGCAAACAGTCAAAACAATTTAATTGATGAATTTGAAATGCATTTTAGGAAATGTTACTACATTGTTAATTCCTTCAATTGTAATTTTTGCCTCAGAAAATAAACGTTTAATCATTTAGCATGAAAAATTTCAGGAGAAATTATCATTTAAAAGTATAGTCATTTTTCTCCTTTTGTAAGATTTTTAACCTCCCAAATCAAATGGGCTGACTACCAAATCATGGTGGAAGCAAATGTTTTGTTTACCAGAGATATTTTAGGAAAATTGGCCTCAAGCCCACAATTAAGAAAATGTATATTTGCAGGTGGTGCTGTTTTAGACTTGACGTCTGTACTTCCAAAGGAATTGACTTCAAAATATAGGTTCAAATATATTTGTTCAAATGAAAAATGAAATCTGATAACTGATTTAAACTAATTAGTTTTTAACAAATAAATTCTATTGATATGTATTAACAAAGTATAAATCCATCCAAAATGTACAATCAAAAGTATTTGTAAAATCTCATAGTTGTATATTCACCAATTCAACCATTATTTGAGAATTTTCATTATTCCAATAATACTAATAATAAATAAACAAACAAAACAAACAAACCTCATGACCACTCAATCTCTCCATGCTTCCCCTGCTGTTCATAGCTGATATTTTGGTTCTGTGTCTCTACATTATTTATAATTATATTTGAGAAGCTGTCTTTTATATGAAATATTACCCATTTTCATATTTCTCATGAGGTTTCTTTATGTTACACATACCAATATTACATTTTTTAGTTTTCCTTATAGTAATATGCATGACCTTAGGCTTTCCTTTCAACCACTGTCATACACAAATAATAGCTCTGCTAGTTATAAAAACTATGATGTAGTTTCACCATTTCTACTCATTTTCCAAAGACTTAAAACCATTTTAACAGTTCTGCACAGATTAGCCCTCAGCTTTCTTTTCTCTACCCTCATTCTATTTTCTATTGACCTTTATTCCAATTATTACTCCATGAGTTTACACAATATATTTAGTTCATAATAGCACAACCATAAAATATTTACCTTTTTGTGTTTGTCTTCCTTCACTCTACATCTTGTCCACCAGGTTCATCCTTGTTGTCATATGCTTCATGACTTCATTTCTTTCTACAGTTGAATAATATACCATCATCTATACAAAAATCAATTGTTTATCCATTCATCAGTTGATGAACACTTGGGATGTTTCCATCTTTTGGAATTGTGAATAATCCCATTATGTGCAGGTGTCTGTTCATGTACTGTTCTCAGTTCTTCTGGGCATATACCTATTAGTTTTATTGCCGGGTCCCAAGGTAAGTCTATATTCAGGTTCCTCAGGAACTGCCCAAACAGTACTCCACAGAGGCTGTACCATTCTTCATTTCCACCAAGAAGGAATATGTACTCCTATCTTTCTACATCCTCTTTAACAATTGTAGTTTTCCTACTCTTTAATAGTGGTCATTCTAATAGGTGTTAAATGATATCGCATGCCATTTCCCCCCCCCCTTTTTTTTTGTTATTTATATTTCTTCTTTGGAAAACTGTCTATTCAATTCTTTTGTCCATTTTGTAAACCAATCGATTTTATTGATACATATCAATAAAGCATGCAGTTCATCCAAAGTGCACAATCAATGGTATTTGCTATGATCACATAGTTGTGTATTCATCACTTCAATCAATATAGAGCATTTTCATTATTTCAATAATAATAGTAATAATAAGCAAAGAAGGAGACAAGCAAGCAAGAAAATTCCTCACCTCTCAATCTCTCTTTGCTTGCCCATTTTTAAATTGGGTCTTCATATTGTTTAGCTGTAGTATCTCTTTACATATCATTGATATTAAACCCTTATCAGATATTTGATTGCCAAACATTTTCTCCCTGAGTCAGCTACATTTTCACTGTTTTGACAAAGTAATTTTATGTGCAAAGTATTTGGTTTTGAGGAGGTCCCATTTATCTTTTTTTTTTCTTTTGTTGCTCCTGCTTGGCTACAAGGTTTAAGAAACTACCACTTAACACAAGACCATGAGAATATTTTCCTACATTTTCTTTTAGTAGTTTTATGGTTTTAGTTATTATATTTAAGTTCTTGGTCAATTTTGAGTTAATTTTTATATAATGTGTGAGATAGAGGTACTCTTTCATTCTTTTGGATATGGATATCCATTTCTCCCAGCAACATTTGTTGAATAGACTGTTCTACCCAGCTGGGAGGACTTGAAAACTTGAGAAATCACTTGACCATAGATATGATGATCTATTTCTGAGTTCCCAATTTTGTTTCATTTTTCAATCTGTCTGTCTTTATGCCAGTACCATACTCTTTTTAACAGTATCGATAAGTAATATGCTTTAAATTAATAAAGTGAGAGTACTCCATCTTTGTTCTTTTTAAAACATTTTTGGCTATTCAGGGTCCCTTATCCTTCCAAATAAAACTTATTATTGGCTTTTCTATTTCTACTTACAGCAAAAAACCTGTTGGGATTTTAATTGACATTGCATTGAATTTGTAAATCAGTTTGGGTAGAATTGACATTTTAATGATATTAAGTTTTTTAGGCCATAGACACGGAAAGTTCTCCCATTTATTTAAGTTTTCATGGGTTTCTTTTAGCTATGTAATTTAGTTTTCTAAATACAAGTTCATGATGTCCTTGCTTAAGCTTATTCCTGAATATTTCATTCTTTTAGTTGTTATTATAAATGGAATTGTTTTTCCCATTTCTTCCTCAGATTGTACATCAGTAGTATGTAGAAATGCTATAAATTTTTGTGAATCAATCTTGTATCTCACCATATTGCTGAACTTATCTATTAGTACCTTTGTTTTTGGAATTTTCAGGATTTTCTAGATGTATGATCATATCATCAGTGATTTGTGCAATTTTAATTTTATTTTTGAATTGTGGCTCACTTATTTTTGTATGTAGAATTGTATTCAAGGCACATGCTAAAATTAACTATTAGATTAAAGTGATTGGTTCTAATTCTTTGGGATTTCTACACATAAGTACACCTCACATATGCATGAGGTTAGTTTTACTTATTTCTCTTAAATTTGTTAGAAATTCTTCTTTATGCTGTGCTGCCCTATTGTATAATGTAGATAGTGGATATTCTTGTGTTTCCCAAAATTCAAAGACAAATTGTTAAATAGTTTAGCATAAAGTACAATAGTTGTAAGTGTTTTTATAAACTCCCCTGGTCACATTATAGTAGTCCCCTCCTACTTCTAGTTTACTGAAATATTTTCATGTATATAGTTGTTAAAGTTTACCAAATAGATTTTCTATATTCATTGACATAACCACAGATTTTTTGTTTCTAATTCACAGTATTCATTAGGTGATTTGTATTCCTGGAACAAACGAATAAACCAAATTTATGTATTTTTCTTTTTAAGTTTCTGAACAAAATATACCAATATTTTGAGGTGGGTTTCTGTCTCTGACTCATAAGTAATATTCATCTATAATTTTCCATCCTTAAAATATACTTACAAAATTGTAGTAAAGTTAAAATGTCCTAATGAAATGAGTTGACAATATTTCATTTTTCTAGAAACATTTGCAGAAGATTGGTATTATATATATATATGTATATATAAGAATGTAACTGTTTAAGGACTTAATATATAGCACTTTGTAGAGATACATTTTCATTGATATATCAAAACAAAATTTCCCCTTTTATTAATTTACTTCACTTTCAATACTAAGGGACTGGTTGCACAGGGTTCAATATACAATAAAATCAGTCTTTTTAAAAATTGTTTCTTTCAACCCTTTTATATACAGAAACCCCCATTTTCCAAAATCAGGCAAATATTCACTTATATTTCTTTCAGATTGAGTGTTCCTTTTCATATGATTTTAAATAAATCAATTTTATTGATACATATTAATAAAGAATATGATTTATCCAAAGTACATACAATGGTATTTGGTGGAATCACATGGTTGTGTATTGATCACTTTTATCATTATTAAAACATTTTCATTATTTCAATAATAATAATAATTAACAAAAAAACAAACAAGAAAATTCCCCACATCTCAATCTCTTTGTTTTCCCTGATGTACATAGCTGGTTTTTCTTCCTATTCTTATACAATTATTTATTTGTTTATTAAGAAGTTTTATTGAGATGTATTCACATACCATATGATCTATTCAAAGTGTATAATCAATGGCTTTTTTCCTTAGCTGTTAAAATGTCCTTTATTGTAAAATTGTAAAATGAATAGAAAAATAGATTGAAAGCAAAAAAGAAAGTGAAATGCCAGGGTAGATATAATATAATCAATTATAAAAATTAGATAGCATAACAAGAAACATTTCTAAATGTAAATAAGAATTCAACTATAATAGAAATTAACTATAACATAATTCTAATTTTTATATTACAGTTCTAAATATTGGACATAATAATTCCTAAGAATGAAACAAATTATTGGCTTAGTTATGAAATTTCCATTTGTCATAATTCTTTCTAGATAAATTCCTAATTGGGATCTTATTGGAATGAATTATAGCAGATAACAATTGGCCAACTCGTAATTTTATGAGGCAGAAAAATTAAAAATCTTGTTTAACAGTAGTTGTATTAGTCAGCCAAAGGGGTGCTAATGTAAAATACTAAAAATGGGTTGGTCTTTATAAAGGGTATTTATTTAGGATAGAAGTCCACAGATACCAGGCCATAAAGCATTAAGTTTCTTCTCTCACCACAGTCCATTGCCACGTGTTAGAGCAAGACAGCTGCTGGCATTTGCCAGGGTTCAGGCTTCTGGGGTTCCTCTTCCTGGGGATGCATTTCTCTCTGGGCTTAGCTCCTGTTTCCTCCACAAGGTCAGCTGTAGACAATCAGGCGAACAGCTTGCTTCTCTTCTCCTGGGGCCTTCTTTCCAACATCAAAACTGCTTCTCAAAAGACTGCTTCAACTGTCCTTTGTCTTACCTTTTATATTTGATTCCCCCACCCACCAAAGGGTGGGGCTCAATGCCCTACTGACATGGCCCAGTCAACTCCCTAATCATAACTTAATCATGCCCAGATTAACAGATCAGTTCACAAGCATGATCCAATTTTATTTTTGGAATTCATAATTACATCAAATTCCCCAGTGGTTACAGTAGTCATGCTAAATCATTATTGGTCCAGATAGATTATTTTAATTACAGTATGAATAAGAAAGGCTTAAAGAAAAATGAAGTATCCAAAAATATATCTCTTCTCTAGTCTTCCTCAATTAAAAGCAAGTGTTTATTTTTATGAAAAAGAAATATATAATATTGAATATTTATTCTGTTTGGGGTGTTTTGTCTTTCTTGGATATTGATATTTATACCCTTTATATAGTTGGGAAATTTTTGGTCATTATTTCCTCAAATATTCTTTCTGTCCCTTTGCCATTCTATTCTCCTTCTGGAACACCAATAATTTGAATGTTCACTTTCCATTGTCATTAAATTCTTGGAGACTCTATTCCATTTTTTTCCATCCTCTTCTCTTTCTGTTCTGTTTTTCCCAGTTCAGTTGTTCTGTCTTCAAAATCACTAATTCTGTCTTCAGGTAATTCAAATCTGCTGTTATGTGCCTCTAACATATTTTTAATCTCATCCACCATGTCTTCCCTTCCCATAAGTTCTGTTACTTTTTTTTTGAAGGCTTTCAAATTGTTCTTTATGCTCTCCCAGTGTCTTCTTAATATTCTTTATTTCTTTGGTCATATTTTCTTTAAATTCTTTGAAGTGAATTAGAAGAGTTGTGTGATTATCACTGATTGATTGTCTTAAACCATGTATCTCTTCAGGATATTTGGTTTGTCATTTTAGCTGGCCCATCTCTTCCTGTTCCCCAATATGACATAATTTTTTTGCTGATGCCTAGACATCTGAATATGATGGTGAATTTATTCTGATGACTAATTTCTCTCTCTTGTTTATTTTTTCACAGCTATTCTCTGATATTTGGTTCAACTTTAAAATTGCCCAAATTAAGTTTTCAAAATTGGGCCAAGGACTCACTAGTGGGGTGCAAATTGTCTCCATGGGGTTAGATATAGAAAGCATAGAGAATAGTTTTTGTCTATGCAATTTCCAGACTGGCCTGCAGATGTTGTTACTCAGCACACATTTCCACAGAGGTGTTTCAGTCTTGGGTTTGCTGTGCTCTTGTGGTGAATCTCCAGATTGGACAAACATAGTGAACTCTGATGGTTGAATTCAATGAGGAAAAGCACACTGACCTCCCCTCTTTTTTTGCTTGAAACAGCTGACAGGGAAGAAGATGTCTGTTCACCTTTCAGTCAGCTGCAGTACACCAGGGCTTTTACCCCAGTTCCATTTTGGTCAAGAATTATTTAAAATAATCAGCTTAAAATGAAAATTTAAAACCATTAGATGTCATTTTAACATCTCAAATAGGAAAATATTTTTCATAAAAATACTCATTATTAGAGTGCTATAAATATGAAAAATTGTGGCTTAAATGTCCAACATTATGAGCATGGGTCAATAAATTAAGGCATAGCCAAATAATGGAATGGCATACTTCTTTCAAAATCAAAATGTCAAAGTCTATTTAGTGACATGGGAAAGCGTTCACAATGTAATGTCAAAGGGCAAGAACATTATATGACGTTATATTGTCATATAATGTGGTCCACAGACATACATTTAATTATACAGCTGACAATGAACCAAAATATGAACAATAGTTGTCTTTAGGTGATTTTTATTTGCTTCTTTATGAACCTTTTTCTATTCTAAATTTTCAAATCCCATATAAGAAAAGACATTCCTATTACAACTCATATAAAGAGTTAATTTGCAGAACCAGTATACTTTAGGTTATTTAAAAATTCTTTACCCTTGCTTCTTTATTATTAGTCTTCCAATCAGTTCTGATAAAAACACTGTGACATGTTGTACCATGCAAAAAATATTTTTCTTCAGCTTCTGAAAATTGGTAATAATTATCTTGATACAATGATCAAATAAATAGGTATTTCTTCATACTTTACACTGCCAGCCATGCCATTCTGCAAGCTCTATCTCTATTTCAAAGCCACAGCTGCACTATTTCCTGTATTCTCTTTCTCCAAGCTGTATCACAGACTTATAAAAAGTATTAATAGACAATTGTACAGAAAAGAATTAACATAGCAGGCCTGAGACTGCAATCTTTCAAAAGTCTTGTTTGCAAGGTACGCTCTTGGCTAAAGTCTGAGACTTGAATGCTGGAAGTATTCTTACTCCACTCTTCCCTAGCTGATAAGAGTGGCTCACTGTGCATAAACCATTTGTACAAACGATGGGGTGTATGTTGCACACCATCTTGCCTTCTGGGTATCTGGAATTTTGACAATGCTGGGCAGAGGATGCCTATCTGACCAACACAGTACAAACTCTGGGCACTAAGTCTCTATTGAACCTCCCTGATAGACACCACTCAACATATGTTGTCACAGATTGTTGCTGGAGGAAGTAACTGTGTCCTGTGTGAGTCCACTGGGAGATGACTCTGGAACCTAGTGTCTAGTTACCTGCAGATTTCACCCCATGTACCTTTTACCTTTGATGATTTTGCATGGTATCACTTTGCTACAATAAATCATGGCTGTGAGAAAAAACTGAGAAAAAAAAAACTCTTCTTCATACTGTGAAACATTTTGCCTCCCCCAATACCTGTCACTTTTCAGAGAAATTTGCATTAATCAGTTTATTTATACACAGGTATTCCTATAATATATATGGTCTCATTGCCTTTATTTTGTAGGTGAAGTACCAGGGGAAAGAGAATTTAAGCAACAAATCTTAAGTCACTAATAGGTGGTGAAGCCAGGAAGGAAAACATTCATTCTGGATACAAGACAGCATCTATTGAAATCTGATCTGGGATTTCACCAAAGCAGTTTTCCAGTTCTCAGATAGAATTAGTTGGGGCTGGCAAATGAATGGTCAAGGGACTGATCAATATTTTTGTTTGCTTGTTTTTATGAGAACAGACTTGTTTAATTTGGGCATTTGAGGAACAATGGAATAATTTTGTTTTGTTTACCTAATGGAACAGAGAGCCAGACAAGGGACATTTACTCTGAGTATAGTGCAGGTAAAAATTTTAAATTCTTCCAGATATCTGTAGTAGAGAATTTTGTGCTGTATTTAACCACCCTGTATGGTTCTGACAGGAAAGGAAGGTGAATATCTCTGGATAATTTTTATGAAACTCTTCCTTTTATATAAATAGAGTTCTAGCTATATGCTGAGGAAATTTTGAAGGGTAAGGTAGTCTATATCTGATATTTCTGAAAAGAAAATATGATTTACATTTAATAAAAAAATCAACTGACTAATAGACATGATGATAATGTGAGTAGTTGATTCATTCAATATTATGAGCATTGCCTTCCCAGCATAGCTAAAAATCATTTTAGGTAATAATGAATTCTAATCTCTGAGACAGAAATTTGATGAAAGGAAATTGAAAAGCTCTTAAATAAGAGTTTTTCTATTTACTAGTAGTGTTTATTGTCCCTTTGGACTAAGTACTTTTATTTTCCCTTCTCACTGAGTTCTACTGGAGGAAGCCGAAGTGAAGAACACCACCAATCACTCTGGCCAAATTATATCACTAATCACAATTTCTGTTGGTTTGCTTGTACCCATTGTTTTGTACTTTGTCATATCATCAACAGCCTTTAGTGTATGTGGAGACAAATAACTGAATCTCACTTAGGCATTTGGTTCAATACTGGGCCTCTGGCTTTAAATGGTCTTATGTTTTCAGTTATCATACTACTGAAAAAACTAAAGACAAATTTATCATCCTGATTTCAAAATAAAGAACACATCACTAAGATTTCTGTTTAAAAGGACAAATTAGGTAACATGATAAGCAAAGAAAGAGGCAACCTGGTAACTTTTCCATGTGATATTGGTGCTGTTCTTTATATGATATCAAAATATGCAAAAAATTGATCACTTAAAAAATCAAATTGAATTTTGAAAACAAGGGAAATAATCCCTTGAATATGTTATGCAGGTACAATAGCAAATGTAAAACAACTAATATATTTCATATAGGTGTATAAAAGATTACTTATCACTGCAATCCTATTTACAAAGTCTCTAAATTTTACAAATTAGAGCTAATCAAAATGATAGAATGTCTTTATATATCTGATTTGCATAGATATAGATATATAGTTATAGATAGAGATATATATTTAGTTTAGATTTAGATTTGAATATAGATATAGAAAGACATAGACATAGTCATAGACATTGCAAATAAATTAGTAGAAAAAATAGAGCAAATTATAGAGACAGATATATGAAGAGAGATTCTATGAACAAACTTTTTACTTTACAAACAAATTTTACTTAATAATATTTTCCAAATTTCAAGGGATCTAAATATAATTCCTTCAAATACAGAACATGTACTATCTTGATAATTTCTCCTAAAAATTAAAAAAATCAAGATGCAGTGACATTGTACTAGTAATGAGTACAATAGTGAGGTAGAGAAAGAACTGAAATGAGATGAAAATTAGTAATATATGATGGGAAAAGTAAGGAAGAGATTGAAGTTGGCATATTGTAAAATAAGTGTGGGATCAAAATGTGGAGGGATTAAAGATTTTTTCTGATCTCTCTAGGATAATGAATTTGGAGGAAGAAAATGGAAAGATGGATCACCCATACCACTGGCACTGACTTTGATCTCCTAGGGCTTTTTTCATGAATTCAGCCCCCCAATCTCCTCTTCTATCTCATCTTCTTGGTGTTTCTTGTGGCCCTTGTTGGTAATGATATGATGATTATTCTCATTTGGTTGGACTCTCAACTCCATATTCCTATGTGCTCCTTCTCAGCCAACTTTCCATCATGCACTTCTTGTATAGCTCCAAAATTGTCCCCAAGATAGCCACGGATTTCCTGTCTGGAAATACCATTTCATTTATTAACTGTGGTATTCAGCTCTTCCTCTTCACAACCCTTATTGCAGCAGAATGTCTTCTCCTGGCAGTCATGGCTTATGACCACTATTTGGATATATGCCATCCTCTCTGTTACGTAGTTCTCATGTGGCCTACAGTCTGTGCTTTTTTGGTGGCTGGTAGCTGGCTGGGTTCTTTGCTTGTTGCTTTGATCCATGTCATATATATTCTGAATCTCCCTTACTGCACCTCCAGGGAAATACATCATTTCTTTTGTGAGACCCCAGATCTCCTGAAATTTATTTTTGCTGATACAATTCTTTATGAAAATGCAATATTTTTAGTGATATTGTGTTCCTCTTCATTCCAATATCAGTCATCATGGCTTCATATGGGCAGATACTCCTACAGTTTTGAGATTAGGATCAAATGTATGGGTGAGAAAGGCTTTGGCAACTTGTTTTCTCCATATGATTGTGATGTCACTCTTCTATAGAACAGCCACCATCATATATATTCTCCCCAAATCTTTTCATACCACTGAGCTGGATGAAGTAATATCTGTCATCTATGCTATTGTCTCTCCCATGTTTAATCAAGTCATCTACAGTCTTAGAAATAAAGATGTGGCTTGAGACCTCAGGAAATTTCTGAGAAGGTAAAACTCTTTAAAAATATATCTGTTGAATATAAGATATGAGAGGATGGACCTCATTTAGAGAATGATATTATTATGAAAAATATAGATAAGTTAAAACAACTAAACTATTTTTCTGTAGAAAACACATGGACAGACCTACTTTTGGTAAAAGATATGGATCATGAAAAAAATGGCTTTAATGATACTATTTTTCTTTATATATAGTTCCCAATTAAATATTAGGAGTAATGCACAAATATGTTGCAACAAAATAGATTTATGCTTATAATATGCATATTTGTAAGACCACTTGTATGCAGCACAGTTATAAACAAAATTTAAGATATTTTCAGTTTTTAATTTGTCTTGTGAGTATAAAAGGAATCTTTTTAAAACTGTAATAAATATTTAATTATTTAGATACATACAACTGAAATTCTGTATGTGCTTTGTATCTTACTTCTTTAGGATCCTATCATAATGACTTTAAGTCATGTAATATTTCCGGTTTATATATTTGCATATATATTATAAGGATTGCTTTTCATTTAATATTAATGATAATATCATCAATACATTATCTCTCATAAATTAATATCATCCTTTTTTTAATTTTTTTTATTTTTATTTTTTAATTTTTTAATTTTTTAATTTTTTTATTTTTATTTATTTATTTTTTATTATGGGTAAAAATCAAAATTCTCACAATACATACAAACATTTGCAAAATGATATATAAATATATATGCATATATGTGTATTTGCTTACAAAAATGTTATTTATATATATATATATACACATATATTTTAAGAGGTGCTTAGATTACCCAAAATATTACACGGAACCACTGGGATTCCCATGTTGCACACCTCCCACACCTCCCACCACATCCCACACAAACATCTCCCGCAGTGTGGCCCACCACCCTCAATGAACTTACACATCCTGGAGCCTGGCCACCAACCATAGACCACAGTTCACACTGTAGACCACACTTTCTCCCACTCAGTTCTGAGTGGTGTGTGCTGATTTAAAATGGCCTACATCCGTTGCCACAACAGTACTCAGGATAACCTCCAACTCCCAAAGAAGCCCCTGTATTTCAACTGCTCATCCCCTCCCTACCCCAAAAGTGTCAAGTGGCCACTGGCTCCACCTCATTGTTATAATTTCTTGCATTGCTAGAATCACCATATGTGAACAAGAGAATACCATCCAGTCCACTCTAGTCCATAGTTATTCCCCCAATCCTGAGGGGACTGGGATGGTGATGTCCACTCCAACTCCAAGTGAGAGAGGGCTTATATCCCATGGATATGGTGGGTGGGATGATCCTGCCTGCAGATGCAGGCCCTCTCCATTCCCTGGGATGGCCATTGCCCATTGTTGTCTCCTCAACAGGTGACTTGGATGAGTCCATTGAGCTGTAGGTAGGAGTTGCAGCACCACCTAGATTTCATGCACACCTGGCACATAGGTAGGCGGGAGGCTCCAGTCTCTGGAAGTATACCTAAAAATTCCAGTATCACATATAGGTTTGAATAGAAGGGACTGGTGAACCATGTGCAGGGAGGACTTATTTGAGTCTAATTTTGTCACTCTCAGGAGCACAGATTCCAAAATAGAACCCACTGATATGACATCAGTCTCTGAGGCTATCCCCCCTTATATAGGACCAGGGTGTCTCTGGAGCTCTCAGGAACCCCAATGAGTGGGATGATAGGCACTTAGATGTTCTATGAGCTCCTACTGAGGTGTGCATAAGAGTTACCTCTGGGATGACCTCCCGACTCTCTTTGAAGTCTCTTAGATACTTGAACTCATTTGTCTTTACCATTTCCCCCATTTATTCAAGGTCTTTTTCCAGTTGTGTTGCCAGTTGGCACTTGGTATTAATCCCTCATTGCCAGGGAGGCTCATCCCCGGGAGTCATGTCCCACGTTGGGGGGAAGGTAATGCAATCATATGCTGAGTTTGGCTTAGAGAGAGGCCACATTTGAGCAACAAGGAGGCCCTCAGGTGGCAACCCTTAGGCACCCCACAACTGCAGGCTAAGTCTCATTTACAAGAGCAAAGACTCACAAGGATAGTCATCAATAAAAAAGAACACATCAGTGGGTCATCCTATTTTGACAGGCACTGTCCCTATACTCAGAGGACTATTGGTGCTCCCTTGGAGACTGTGGCAGAGCTCTCCAGGCTAGGAATTCAGATTCCCTCATTTATTGTGTGATTATCCACCCATCGTGACCATGGCCCATCGCCCGATTCTTTGAAAGATTTTGTATATCTTTCATGTATATTCGGATGAACCAATCCCCACGAACCCCCCCAGAAACCCCCCCAATAATCCCCCGCAGTACCCATTGTAACCCTTCTGTGATCCAAATCCTCCATGAACATTTAGTCCATAAAATAATCAAATACACTTACTAGGAAAAAGAAACAAGTGTGATAAGTTTACATGTAAGAGACAAACATAAGGAAACTCAGGGGGAAAAAAAATAGAGAAGGAAAAAAAACAAATAACCAAACAAAGAACAAAACAAAATAAAATATAATTAGTGGATTGGGACATTCAAAAAATGGGCAAAAAAGCAAAGGAAATGCCTTTAAAATATATATATATATATATATTCATTTTATTCCCTTTATCTTTTCCTTTTTCCCTTTTTTCCTTCCCTTTATCAATGTGTTATCAGATGTCTGCTGTGCCATGACACCTTCCTCTTCTCAATCCCCATTGTGTCCCAATTTTTCATTTAATTTTCAAAAAAGTTTTAGGTCACAGGAAAGTCACACACGGACTGCCAGAGACTCCCAGATACCAAACCACCCCCTTTCCCCACCCCATATTAACTCCCCCCCCCTTTTTTTTGGTTGTTAGCATTGTTATAAATGTTATGCAGATAGCAAAATATATCAACTAAACATTGTCAGTGATTTACATTATAGTTTACAATTTAGATGATACAGTTTAATAATTTTGATGATATTTACCATGTCCTGTGTCCATTACTGTAAGGTAATGAAAAACCTTCCCCATGACCACCAAACAACCCATTAGATCTTGACTGTTCCCTTCTCCCCAGCCCCCCAGGTCCCGTGATACCCCCCTCTCCCAAACCATGGAATGTCAAGATTCACATTTACATGCACTGGGGATTTGAACCAGCCCTTCCTAATCCACCCACCCCCTAGTGCTGCACCACCAAACCCAGGAACACCACCACTCATCTGCCCCATCCCCCAACATGCAACCACACTCTATCCCTTTACCATAGATTATGTCCATATGGGTGATGGCTCAAAGCCTGCTCTTCTTTTACTCTCCTTTGTTAACCTATCTTTCAGACAATGGTTCTCAGAGACTGTTCACTTTCCTCAGTTCAAATCAGTGAGGTCATATACTGTTCATCCTTTAGTGCCTGGCTTGCTTCACTCAACATAAGGTCTTCAAGATTCATCCATGTTATTCCATGTGTTAGCACTTTATTCCTTCTTACAGCTGAGTAATATTCCATTGTATGTATGTACCACATTTTGCTTATCCATTCGTCTGTTGATGGGCACCAGGGCTGATTCCAACTTTTGGCAATGGTGAACAATGCCACTATGAACATTGGTGTGCATATATCTGTTTGTATTTTTGTTTTCAGTTCTTCTGGGTATATACCCAGCAGTGGAATTGCTGGATCATATGGAAGATCTATTGCTAGTTTTCTGAGGAACCTCCAAACTGTCCTCCACAGTGGCTGGACCATACCGCAGTCCCACCAGCAGTGGATAAGAGTTCCTATACCTCCACATCCTCTCCAACATTTAGTGTCTCCTGTTTTTTTAATAGCTGCCATTCTGATGGGTGTAAGATGGTATCTCATTGTAGTTTTGATTTGCATTTCCCTCATAGCAAGTGATGTTGAGCATTTTTTCATGTGCTTTTTAGCCATTTGTATTTCTTCCTTGGAGAAGTGACTTTTCAGGTCACTTGCCCATTTTTTATATGGGTTGTTTGTCCTTTTATTTTTGAGGTGAAGGATTTCTTTATATATGCAGGATATTAGGCTCCTATCAGATATATGGTTGCCGAATATTTTTTCCCATTGTGTAGGTTGCCTTTTTATTTTCTTAATAACATCCTTAGAGGTGCAGAAGATTTTAATTTTGAGGAGATCACATTTATAAATTTTTTCTCTTGCTGCTTGTGCTTTGGCGGTGAAGTTCATGAAGCCATTTCCTATTACAAGTTCCTGTAGATGTTTCCCTACCTTATCTTCCAAAGATTTTTATGGTTTTGGCTATTATATTTAGATCTTTGATCCATCTTGAGTTGATTTTTGTATAAGGTGTGAGATGGTATTCTTCTCTCATTCTTTTGGATATGGATATCCAGTTCTCCAAGCACCACTTGTTAAAGAGGCCACTCTCTCCCAACTGAGTGGGTTTCATGACCTTGTCAAATATCAGATGACTGTATATGCGAGGATCTTTATCAGAACTCTCAATCCAGTTCCATTGGTCAGTAGGTCTATCCTTGTGCCAATACCACGCAGTTTTGATCACTGTAGCTTTGTAGTATGTTTTAAAGTCAGGTAATGTGATACCTCCAACTTCATTTTTCTTTTTCAATATATCTTTGGCAATTCGGGGCCTCTTGCCTCTCCAAATATATTTTGTGGTTAGTTTTTCCAGTTCCTAAAAAAATATATTGTTGACTTTTATTGGGATTGCATTAAATCTGTAGATTAGTTTGGGTAGGATAGATATCTTGATGATGTTTAGTCTTCCCATCCATGAACAGGGAATATTTTTCATTTATTTAAGTCTTCTTTGATTTCCTTTAACAGTGTTTTGTAGTTTTCTGTATATAAGTCCTTTACATCTTTAGTTAAATTTATTCCTAGGTATTTGATTCTTTTGTTTACTATTGTAAATGGTATTTTTTTCCTGATTTCCTCCTCAGTTTGCTGGTTATTGGTGTACAGAAATGCTACTGATTTTTGAGCATTGATCTTATAGCCTGCAACATTACTAAACTCCTTTATAAGTTCTAGAAGCCTTGTTGTCGATTTCTCAGGGCTTTCTATGTATAGGATCATGTCATCTGCAAATAATGAAATTTTTCTTTCTTCCTTTCCAATCTGGATGCCTTTTATGTCCTTTTCTTGTCTCAGTGCTTGTGCAAGTACTTCTAAGACAATGTTAAACTGGAGTGGTGATAGTGGGCATCCTTGTCTTGTTCCCTATCTCAGACGGAAATCTTTTAGGATTTCACCATTGAAAATGATGTTAGCTTTAGGTTTTTCATATATACCCTTTATCATTTTCAGAAAGTTTCCATGTATTCCTATCTTTTGTAGTGTTTTTATGAGGAAAGAGTACTGTATTTTGTCGAATGCTTGAAATCAAAGATTTTGTAGAAAAGATAGACAAAAAGATAGAAAAAATCCAGTATGGTCTCAGGGAATTAACCGATAATGCAAGACGCACAAACATACGCATTATGGGCATCCCAGAAGGAGAAGAGAAGGGAAAGGGAACAGAAGGAGTGTTGAAGGAAGCTGTGGCTTAAAACTTCCCAACTCTATTGAGAGAGATGTATGTGCAGATTCAGGAAGCAGAGCGCACCACAAATAGTAGAAATCCCAACAGGCCAACTCCACGACATATACTTGTCAAATTGTCCAATGCTCAAGACAAAGAGAAAATACTCAAGACAACAAGAGAAAAGAGAACCATCACATACAAGGGAAGCACAATAAGATTAAGTGCTGATTTCTCAGCTGAAACCATGGAGGCAAGAAAACAGTCATATGACATAGTCAAAACACTAAAAGAAATAAACTTCCAGCCATGAATTCTCTATCCAGCAAAATTGGCATTCAAAAATGATGGAGAGTTAAAAATATTCACAGATAAACAGCAATTAAGAGAGTATGTCAAGAAGAAACCAGTACTTCAAGAAATACTAAAGGAATCTCTACAAGTTGAAAGGAAAAAACAAAGGAGAGAGAGTTGGAGGAGAGTTTAAAAACAACTGAAAACTCAAAAAGAGAAACAAAACAACATATGACATACATTAACCCAAAGAAAAAATGACTGAAGTAAGAAATTTGTTATGAGTAATAACACTGAATGTTAATGGATTAAATTCACCAAACAAAAGACACAGATTGGCAGAATGGATAAGAAATTATGATCCATCTATATGCTGTCTACAAGAAACCCACCTTGACCCAGGGATTCAAGGAGGCTGAAAGTGAATGGCTGAAAAACCATTTTACAAGCTAACAATAGCCAAAAAAGGGCAGGAGTAGCTATTCTAATATCAGACAAAATAGACTTTAAATGGAAGACTATTGTAAGAGACAAAGATGGACACTACATATTAGTAAAAGGAGTAATCTCTCAAGAAGAGAGAACAATCATCAACATTTAGGCACCTAATCAAGGTGCCTCAAAATACGTGTGGCAAACTCTGGAAAAACTAAGAGGAGAAATAAATTTCTCTACAATTATAGCAGGGACTTCAGCACACCACTATCATCATTAGACAGAACATCTAGGCAGAGAATTAATAAAGAAACGAATGCACTCAACAATACATTAGAAGATTTGGACTTAATAGACATATACAGAACACTACACCCAAATACGGCGGGATTTACATTCTTCTCCAGTGCACATGTGACATACTACAAAATAGACCACATGCTAGGCCACAAAGCAACACTCAATGAATTCAGAAAGATTGAGATTATACAAAGTAATTTCTCTGACCACAATGGAATTAAGTTGGAAATCAATAAGGGCCAGAGAAACAGGTTAGGCACAAGGATATGGAAGTTAAACAACACACTTTTAGACAAACAGTGGGTCAAAGAGGAAATTTCAAAAGAAATCAGTAA
>JAKSZT010053799.1:1343318-1435640 GCA_026826555.1 Tolypeutes matacus | reverse complement strand
ATGTCCCCATATTACACTTATTTTTCTCTCTCTTCCTCCACTCAGAACCTCCAATTGCCACTGCCTCAACATCAATAGTAAAACTTCTTCCATTGCTTGAATCAGAATAAGTCTATAGTAGAATTACAGTAAGTTTACACTAGTCCTTCATTCATCCCCCAATTCTGAGCATTCTGGGATGGTGATGTCCACTCCCACTCTAATTGAGAGTGGGCTTAGATCCCATGGGGCAAATGGATGGTACTATTTTGCTTGCACTTATAGACTGTCTGTTCTTTGGGATGGTCATTGCCCATCATCATGTCTTTGTTAGTTGTCCTGGGTGATTCCAATGAACTGGAGAGTAGGTGTTGAATCTCTGTTGAGATTCAGGGCCCTACTGGCACATGGACAACCCAAAGGTTTAAGTCTCTTTGACATACACCTATCAACTCAATTACTGATTATACATTCAAATAGAAGGGGCAGAAGAGCCATGTGTAGGGAGACCACAACTGAATCCAACTCATTCACACTGTGGAGCATAAATTCTGAAGTAGAGCCCACTGGGAGGGAACCAAACTTCTGAGCTGTCTGCCCTGCCTGTATTGTCTGGATCACTCCAGAATCCTCAGCAGCCCAGCTATTTGAGGCAATTTTGTAGTATTAACAAGATATATAATGCCCTGTATCTGTCATTGCTATGTCATTCAGGACAATCTCCAAGTCCTGAAAATGTCCCCATATTACACTTATTTTTCTCTCTCTTCCTCCACTCAGAATCTCCTGTTGCCACTGCCTCAACATCAATGGTAAAACTTCTTCCATTGTTTGAATCAGAATAAGTCTATAGTAGAATTACAGTAAGTTTACACTAGTCCTTCACTAGTCCTACACTAGTGGCAGTCAATGAGATCCTTCAGAGAAGTGCATAAGCATAACCTCTGGAATGACCCCCTTACTCATTCTGAAGTCTCTTATCCATGTAAACTCATTTTTCTTTAGTCTTTCTCCCTTTTGATCAAGGTCTTTTTCTAGTTGCATTGATAGTTGACACTTGGTGATAATCCCTGAATGCCAGGGAACTCCCAGGGATGTCCATTATTGATTTCCAGCTTCATTCTGTTGTGGATACAGAATTTATTTTGCAAAATTTAATCATTTTAAATATACTGAGTCATGTCTTTTGACCCAACATATGGTCTATAGAGAAGAATACATGAGTACTTGAAAAGAATATATAACTTGCTGTTTTGGGGTGCAAATGCTCTAAAAATATATATTAGGTCAAGATTATTTATTATAATATTCAAGCTCTTTCTTTATTTATCCTCTGTCTAGATGTTCTATCCAATACTGAGAGTGGAGTATTCGAAACTCCAACTATTATTTTAAAAGCATCTATTTCTTCTTTCAGTTTTGCTATTGTGTGCAACATGCATCTTGTGGCACCCAGATCACATGCATAAATATTTTTTATAGTTACTTCTCCTGATGAATTGCCCCTTTTATTAATATATAATAACCTTCTTCTTCCCTTATAAGAATTTTGCATTTATAATTTATTTAAGCCAATATCAGTATTGCTACACCAGCTTTTTTTTGGTTACTATTTGTGTGGACTATCTTTTATGCCCTTTCACTTTTAGCTCGGTTGCTTCCTTATTTCTGAGATGATTCTCTCATAGACAGCATATAGATGGCTTATTTAAAAAAAAATCCATTCTATCAGTTTATGTATTTTGATTAGAGGAGTTTAAGCTATTAACATTCAGTGTAATTACTGTAAAGACATTAATTACTTCTTCCTTTTATTTCTTGTCTTTTCATTGTCATATCTTACTATAGTTGTTTTTTTACCCTTTAATTTAACTGTCATAATAACCCTCATTTCTTACACTCTTTTCCAACCCTTTCACCTTTTTCTTTTCCTTTCAGGATGCAGCATATCCTTTAGTATGGCATAATTCTGGTCTTTTGATAACATATTCTATCAGCTTTTATTTGTCTGGGAGGACTATACATTCACTCTTAGTTATGAAGGACAGTGTTTCCAGATACAGAATTCTTGGCTTGATAGTATTCTCTTTCAAAACTTCAAAATATCGTGCCATTTTTTTTTTTTTTTTTTTTTTTTTGCCTCCAAGGTTTCAGATGACGGTTCTGCACTTAAGCATTGTGGTTCTCTTGTATGTGATGCTTTGACTTTCTCCTGCAACTTTCGTAATTCTCTCTTTATCTTTGATGTTTTTCATTCTAAATAGTAGATGTCTATTCAGGTTTATTCTGTTTGCGTGTGTTGTCCTTATTGGGTATAAATATTGATGTCTTTCATAATTTTTGGTAAATTTTTAGTCATTATTTCCTCAAATATTCTTTCCATTCTCTTTTCCTTCTAGGACACTGATAGGACTTATATTTGAGCATTTCATGTTGTCATTCAATTCCCTGAGACCCTGATCCATTTTTTCCATTCTTTTCTCCTTCTGTTCTCCTCTCTTTTTTAGTTTAGATATTCTACCCTTGAAATCATTAATGTCTTCAAGCAATTTAAATCTACTGTTATGTTCCTCTAATGTATTTTTATTCTCATCCATTGGGTCTTTCATTTCCTTAAGCTCTGTTACTCTTCTTTGCTGGATTTCAAATTGTACTTTTTGCTCACCTAGTGTCTTCTTAATATCCTTTATCTCTTTAGTTATATTTTCCTTCAACTCTTTGAATTGATTTAGGAGATTTGTGCATTATTTATTAGTTGTCTTAAATCTCATATCTCTTTGGGATATTTGGTTTGTTCCTTTGGCTGGACCCTATTTTCATATTTAATAATATGGCTTGTAATTTTTGACTGATATCTAAGCATCTGAATATATTGGTGAATTTACCCCAATTACCAATTTCTTTCTCTTACTTGTTTTTTTTTCCCAGCACTCTTCTTTGATTATTGATTCAATTTATTCTGTATTTAAATTGTCCATAAAATTGTTCCAGGTAATCACTTAAGGGATGCAAATAATTCCCACAGTCTTGGAGCTAAAGAGAGACCTAAAAGCATTTTTTAATCTTCATTTCTTATTTGGACAGCCAATAGTACTTGTTGGTGAGCTTTTCCCATGCTTCTGGTCTGGCCAGAGATGAGATTCAATGCAGCCTCTGCTGGTCAAATTCAGTGAAGGGAAGCCTTCTGACTCACCCCCATATGTTCCCTTCTCAGTAGGTTGCAGTGAGCCAGGGGTTTCCTCCAGGCTTAATGTCTTGGGGATGGTGCCTGGGAGCCCTTCCCAGCCCCAGGGAGCTTTAGTAAGTCAGAGTTTTTGTTTAAGATTCTTTGTCTCTTTGTCCCTTGGCTTGTCAGGAGTTGTAATACACTGTCCTATTCTGCTGACACCCAAAGCATATAACTTGGATGGCTCTTGGTCTTTTCTCCATTGTTTTCTGAGAAGTTGAACCCTGCCTGCCTACTCCAATGCCATTTCCCTGGAACTGTCAACAGATCGGTTTTTGAAATGTATATCTAACTTGATATTCCCTGCAAATACACATATAGTCTCACATACCACATGGTAATGTTTGATTAATACATCTTTTGATTTTTGTGTACAAAATTGATGTGAATTATTTGCAGAATTACATAGCAAAGGATCGACAATATCTTAATATTTCAATCATTTCTTGTCACAAAAGATCAACATGGTTAGGGAAATCAGGTCTCTAATGTCCACAGGTCAAATTCAAATGCTGTATCTGGTAAAGGTTCATTAAGCTTGGATTTCTAGATTGGAATTTACATAATGATATGGTGCATAGTTTATCTTGTTCAATTGAAATAAGATTTATTTAGTCTTGGAAAAGTAAATTGAGTCTGACTTTAACCAGTCAAGTTCCTTACATAATTCCATGGTATAATAAGGCAATCCTTGTTGTCAAGTATGAAAAAAAGCACTATAACTTAAGAGACAATGTGATGTAGGTTAGTATTTGGAGGGAAGACTGACAGGCATACACTACCATGTATTTAGTTTACACAACTTACCACATAATAAATAAGCAGAAACATCTCATGTTCATTTTCCCCAACTCTAATATGTGCTATTCTTTAGTTTTAAATATCATTTTTCCTCACTTTTTTGTGAATATCTTCCAACCTCTCCAAAAATAATATTACAGTAGTCAGACAACTTTTGAATGTCAATTTTTGAGGAATCAAGCATCATGAAAGCCAAATCACTGATTTTAGATGAATAATTGAAATCCAGAGAGTCACCATTTGTTTAAAGTTCATCCACTGATATAAATATTTTTAGAATATAAAAGTGACACATCCAAGTTCTAAGTTTCATGATATGTCATAACTTTTGCTGATTTCTTAAAAGGAAACAGAAATATACATATAAAACTTAGCTTTAACTTTGGAAGTGTCCTCTGTATGTGAGAGGACTTAGACGCTTATGGTTCTTTAGTGTGAGGGTAAATCTACCTCCAAATTTAGGTCTAAATACTCTTAGTAGTGTTTATTTAATTATTGTTATTATCTCTGAATAGTGTGTATAATTATTTTAAGTGTATCATGTAGTTACAAAAGTAATCTAATTAGAGGATTATAAGAATATTAGAACCCAGAATGATGTCTGTCATGTAAAAATTGGTGTCTCTGTTAGGGGCCCATATTTTGTGTGAGAGTTTAAGTGGAGTCCACTATACGGGGATAGGGAGGTTGAGATGGGATGGGATGGCTTGCTCTGTCTAAATAGGTAAATCTGATACATATTGCTTCCTGTCAGTACTCAATACTTTACTACTAACTTTTCATTGAGATAGAAGATGCAAGGATATTTTTGGAGATTTGAACTAGTTAACACTGGCAAATAACTCATATTGTTGCCTGACACACACCAAGCAATCACTAGACATTAACATTAATCAAAATTATTGCTGATGCTGTTGTCACTCTTTTTTGATAGATTATGCACGATATTGATTTCCATTCCATGATGGAGTTATCTCCTTCAATGATTTGCTCAAATGTGGTCAAAATATTTCAAAATTATTCACAACCCATTGTGACCTGATTCTCCTAAATTCTCAAAACACAAACAAACAAATAAGGAAACAAACTCTCCTGAAAAGAATAAAAAAGTTGATGCTCTAAGTAAAGGTACACCACTTGTCCATATGCACAGCCCCAACACAACCAACTGGTTACCATTACTGGCTGACATATCTTCTTGCTACATACACACCCCTTCCTGCCTCTGTGTCACCAGCCCTTATCAACAAACCACTTGAGAATCACTGTCAACAAGCATATATTGATAAGATACTGAGCTCAAATACGGATGCAGGAAAGAAAATGGAATTTTCTCTTCCTCCAGATTTACACTGTTTAAATTCATACAATCAAGGGGAGCAAAAAAGTTCACCCTGTTATATTTGATCAAGATTAATGAGAAGAAAATTTAAAATAAACATGTCATGAATAAATCTAAGTAAATCCACATGGCAGATGACTTTCCATAAGGCAAATTAATACCTTGTTGGCTTTGTTCTTTAATATTCAGGACATTTTGAAGTTTGGTACTAAAGAAAACTGAAGCTCAAACATAATAAACATATTTATATGATGTAAAAAAATCCAAAGTAGAGATTTAAAGTTTGAATCCACACAATTCTAATCAATATCAGAACTATCATTTTTTTTATTTTGCAGAATAATTCCCTTAATCTGTTATATACTTATTAATTAATTTTTTGTAGTCATTTATCAATTAAAAATAAGTTCCTATTAAAATGCTAATGACAGCAAATATAAAGATAGATACAAAAACCTTCACTTCCATATATTTACAGATGCGTGAGTGAGATAATGAGTTCAACATGATTCAGTGGAAAGTATTCTTACAGAGATATACATGACATGGAATGTGTTCAAGAAGAAGGGTATCTAATCCTACTGGGGTTGGCAAGGTTAAAATGGGAGAGCAGAGTGAAATAACAGGTATCTAGGGGAAATATACTGCAAGAACTGAAATTTGAATGTTGATCTTTAAAATGACACAAATTTAGAGGTAGAAATAGATATGAGGATATTACAGCCAAATTTACATTTTGTCAGCCTTCAAAACAGTATTATAGATATTCCAAATTTACATAGGAAACAAATTTACTACATGAGAATAAATGCTAAGAAAATATTTCCTGGATAATGCTATTCCTTTATGGAAAAGAATGTACCTGAAATCTCATATTTTGATTTCTCATTAAAAAAAGAATAAAACAAAAAGAACAACAAAAACAAAACAAAACAAAAGCTTATTAAAGGCAAGATCCTTGTACAAAATCTGATCATCTGATAACCCTTTGGATGTCCAATTTTCAGACAACACAGTTTTAAATACCTACAAGTTTTAGCAGTTGCAATTTTCATCCACATTCAATAGTCTTCATGGGAGACATGCTGATGAATAATATTTTCTCTATCATAAAATGGTATCAGTAATGCTTTTATGACCAGATACATGGGCATGCTAGAAATTTGTCCAGCACTGCATCTTTTCTCTGCAGAGAGTAAAAAGATTAGGTTAGTTTGTTTAAGCACAGAAAAAAAAATGGGTATATGTGAAAAACGTAAAATAAATGTGATTGTTTCAGCCTCAATTGTCAGGTACAGATCAGCACAATAATTGAAGAAGAAGAAAATTGTGTACATTTTTTCAGCATCCTGTACTCTAAATATTCTTATGTTATAAGGCCTTAGGTAGAAACCTAGTCTCCATGAGAACACCCCTCATATGATAGGAATGATGCCATTAAATGCAACTTCAATATTAGGAATAAAATACAGACGTCACTTATTGTTTCTGAAAGTTCATATTCCAATTAGACATGAAGTAAATAAGAATTGCATTGTACTTACAATTCAGCTTATGCATAATTGACATCTTCACATTATTGGTCTGCTACTGTATGAACATGGAGTGTATTTCCATTTACACACATTTTCTTTCATTGCTTTCAGCAAAATATCTTGTTAATTCCAAATATAAATATCTTAAACATTTTTCTTTAGAAATTTTCCTGACAGTTTTATCACATTATAAAATGGATTGTATATTTAATCTTATTTTTGAGCTTTTGCTGATTGATTTTTTTATGTTTTTATTAATTTCAAGACTATACTAAAATTACTTATTATATTAAAATAATGGTTTTTAGATACTTTCTATTTTCTATGTACATCTCCATGGCAGGTATGAATGTAAGAATATTTACTTATTCCTCTTTTCTTGTACTACACTATTGAAAAGAGTACATAGGGTATATTCTTGACATATTTTCCAAATTTAAAAAGAATTTCCTCAATGGCATAAAGGAAAATATGATAGATGAAGGTTCTTTTGTGCTCTACCTTCTCAGATTTAAGAAGTCCTCTTTGATTTCATCTCTGATGATTTTTATGTGAATTGTTAACTTTCATCAAATATTTTTTACATCCTTTGAAGTGACCACAAGATTTTCTTTTTCATATTTAAAATATTTATTTTTGGCCTTATACATTTTATTAAATTGAAACTATATTGACTCTTATTGTGATTTGAAATGTGAAACAATTTTTCTACCTTTGATTTCCATAGTTTAAGATATTTATTTGTTTATTTATTTAAGAGACTATAGATACATAAATTTTACATAAAAATATAGTGGATTCTCATATGACCCATCCCTTCCCCCTCCAACAATTTCCCATGTTAGCAGCATCCTTCATTAATGTGGTACCTTTGTTACAATTGATGAAAACATATTGAAGGTTTGTCACTACTGTGGATTATAGCTTACATTAAAGTTTACACTCTGTCCCACACAATTTTGTAAGTTATGGCAAAATATATAATGGCTTGTATTCGTCATTGCAACATCATGCAGGATAATTCCAATGTCCCACAATTGTCCCCATATTACACCTATTTTTCCCTTTCCTTACTCTCAGAACCTCTGTTGACCACTGCCTCTTAATCAATGATAAATGTCCTCCCATTGCTAGAAAAACAATAAGTCTATAGTATACCAGTAGTAAGTCTATTTTAATCCATTGTTCATTCACCAAACTGGAAGATTTTAGGATGGTGTTGCTCAGTCTGCCTCTAATTGAGATGGAGCTTTGGTCCCATGGGAAGATGGATGCAACTATCTTGCTTACAGTTGCAGACTCTCTCTGTTCCTTGGACTGGACATTGTTCAATATCACCATCTTGTTAGGTATTCTAGAAGAGTACAATAATCTGGAGAGTAGGTGCTGCAACTCTGCTGAAGTTGGGGGCCAAACTGGCACATGGATGGACAAAGGATTTAAGTGTCTTGAATACACATATGTCAAGTATACTATTAAATATAGGTTCAAATAGAAGGGGCATAAAATCCATGTGTAATGAAACCACAAATGAGTCCAACTTTGTCACAATATGGGAGAATAAATCCCAAGGTAAGGCCCACTGGCAGGATACCAAACTCCTGAGCTGCCTGCCCTGCCTGTAGTGTCTGGATGTCTCTAGATCCATTAGGAGCCCTGGTATTTGAGATACTATTTACTGTGGCTGCATTATAGTAACCACTGTAATGAACTCCCAGTTCATTTTGAAATCTCTTAGCCATAAAAACTCATTTGTACTATTTCCCCCTTATGGTCAGGGTCTTTTTGCAGGTGCATCGCTAGTTGGCCTTGGTAATAGTTCCTCAGTGCTAGGGAAGCTCATCCCTGGGAGTCATGTCCAATGCTAGGGGGAAGGTAGTGCATTTATATGCTGAGTTTGGCTTAGAAAGAAGTCACATTTGAGCAACAAAGAGTCCCTCAGTTTGTAACTATTAGACAACATATAATACTGGGCTAAGCTTCAATTTCAAAAGGAAAGATTCATAAGTACAATCATCAATATCAAGGCCCTGGTGCAATGGCCCATCTTCCTTCACTAGGCACTGCACCTGTACTTTGGGGATTCTTGGTGTCCCATTAGAGAATGTAGTAGAACTCTCCAAGATGAGAAATCAATATTCTTTGGGTTATTCTGTGGTTTTCCACACACCATGACAATGCCCCATGAACACTTGAGCACATTCATATTGCTTAAAAGCATGCCTCTGAAGAACAACCTCCCATGCATTCCCCAATCACAGACACCCCAAACCAATAATCCTCCCCTGCCACAGTTGTGACCCTTCTGGGATCCAAAACATCTCCAAAACTGAAGCCAAGAAACTAGTCAAATAAATCTAAGAAGAAAATGAAAAATAATGCAGCTTAAAAAATAACATGTAAAATACAAGGAAATTTTTTTTAAATTTATTTTTCTTTTATTTTTTAAAGATACTTAAATTACACAAATGTCACAGAAAAATTATAGGGGATTCCTATATTCCCCAATCCCCACACTTTCCATATTTTTCCACATTAGCAAGACCTTTCATTAATGAGGTATATGCATTGCAATTGGTGAACAAATTTTGGAACATTGTCACTAAGTGAGGATTAAAGTTTACATTGTAGTTTACACTCTCTCCCACGTAATTCTGTAGATTATGGCAAGATATATAATGGCCTGCATCTGTCATTGCAATGTCTTTTTGGACAATTCCCAAATTCCAAAATTGCCCCCATATTACACCTGTTTTGACCTCTCCCTGCCCTCATAACCTCCAGTGGTTATTGCCTCCACATCAATGATATAATTTCTTCCATTGCTAGAATTGCAATGTCTATAGTAGAATACCATTCTGTCTCCTTTAGTCTACAGTTCATTCTCCAATCCTGAGGATTCTGGGATGGTGATGTCCACTCCAACTCTAATTGAGAGGAAACTGCAAACCCAAGGGGCCAATGGGTGGGAGTCTCTTGCTTGTAGTTGTAAATATTTTCAGTTCCTTTAGTATGGTAGCTGTCCATCATCACCTCCTGGTTAGTCATCCTGGCTGAGACCAATGAACTGGAGAGTAGGTATTGCAACTCTGTTGAGGTTCAGGGACCAGTTCATACACAGACAGTCCAAAGATTTAAGTCTATTGGCCATACATATATCAACTCTAGTACTAATTATAGGCTCAAAAAGAAGGACAGAAGAACCATGTGTAGGGAAACCACAACAGAGTCCAACTCTGTCACCCTGGGGAGCATTAATTCCAAAGTAGGGCACACTGGCAAGGCACCAAACTCCTGATTTATCTACTCCAGCTGTAGTGTCTGGATGTCTCCAGAGTCCTCAGGAGCTCCACTATTTGAGATAGTATCTACTTTGGCAGTAAATGAGATCCTGCTGAGATGTGCATAAGCATAAACTCTGGAATGATATCTGAACTCACTTTGAAATCTCTTAGGCATATAAGCTCATTTGTCTTTATCTTCTCCCCTTTTTGGTCAAGGTCTTTTTTCAGTTACATTGCTAGTTTGAGCTTGGTAGTAATCCTGTGGTGCCAGGGAGGTTCATCTTTGGGAGTCATGTCCCATACTTGGGGGAAGGTAGTGTATTTATATGCTATTTGGCTTAGAGAAAGGCCACATTTGAGCAACAAGGAGGCTCCCAGGAGGCAACTCTTAGGCACACTATAATACTAGGCTAAATTTCAATTTCAAGTGTAAGCATTCACATGCATCATCAATATTAAGGGCCTATCAATGGATCATCCTCCTTCATTAGTCATTGCCCCCATACACAGGGGGTTCTTGCTGATCCATTAGAGAATGTGGCAGAGCCTCCTAGGAATGGAATTTGATATTTCTTTGGTTATTATATGAATATCCACCCACAGTGATGATACCCCATGAACATTTGAACAAATTTATATGCCTTATATATACAGGTGAACTTCCTCCCATGTATCCCCCTTCACTGACATCCCACTCCAATAATCCTCCCTTGTCACAGTTGTAATCCTTCTGTCATCCAAAACTTCTTCAAAAATGAAGCCAATAAAATAGCCAAATGCAATTATTAAGGAAATGAAATGATAATGATTATTTTAAAAATAATAAATAAAATGCAATTAACAAATTAATAATAAAAATAAATTTTTAGACATTCTCTTTCATCACTGTAAGATCTGCTGTCTTGTATGCACAATAATATTTTCTTCCATATATATCTCCAGTGTCTTTTTTTTTTTTTTCATTTATCTTCAAAGAAGCTTTAGGATACTGAAGAGTCACATAGAGAATACAGGTGAGTCCCATATACACAACACCATCCCTCTTTTCTCCTCTCATTTATTAGTAAAGTTTTAAATGCAGGTGGTACATTTGTTAAAATTAATGTCCAAACATTGAAGCATTCCTACTGACCATGGCATTTAAGATATTTCAAAGATGGATTACATTTATTTCAATATTTAGACAAATTTGCACTCCTGGATATATCAAAGTTATGTATTTGCTTTATCATATATCTCTGGTTTCAATAAGCAATATTTTGAGTTGAGTTTTTGTGTCTAAATTCATGAGATATTCATGTATATATTTCATTCTTACAATGCAGCTTTTAATTTGTATATCAAGGTATTCTTGGCCTAATGAAATGAATTAACTATATTTCAGTTTCATGTTACCTAGAAATATTCACAGAAGATTAGTCTTATTGCACATATAGAAATATTTAAGAGAATCAATATGCTTTAGGAGAAACAGATATCTTGTGGAAAGATATAGTTCCATTAAGATAACTAAATATATTTCTTCTGTTTATTCATTTGACTGCACTTTGAATTCAAAAGGAATGGTGCATAGGGTACAATAAGAATGAAAAATGTGTTTCCATTATGAACGATATTTTGGTCAATACATGTGGCATCTCATTTTGAGGTCATTCATCATGGTAACAACAATACTTGTGAACAAACAATATGCCCCAACTAAAATGTTAAGTCTCTTTCATGGTAATTTTGTAGTTGAAATTGATGTCACAAAATCCTATTTAATAATTGCATACAATCAAATTTCATTACAACAAGAAACTTCCAATTGCTAATTCTTATTGTATCTATATTTTAACACTAGCACCCCCCCCCAACGGGCAGGTTAACACTAGCTTTTAAAATGTCCTTAACAGAGTACTAAATGCTAAAGTCAAACCTTTGGTATTGTATTAAATGTGATGTGACTCTAAAACATGGCAGACAAGAACACAGGTGAAACTGAGGGATATTATTGCAACTCGTCTTTTTTTTATTTTATTTTTTTATCCTTTCAACTTTCTTCCATCAAAGAGGCATAGCTATAAATGGCCTATGACAGTTAAGAACTGGCCAGAGCAGTCTCCAAAAATCCCAGCTTAACATATCTTCCCTCCTAGAAAATTTTAACCTTAAGTAACCAGTCTTAGGAAACCCACTCCAACAAAACATATTAATACTGCCATTTCATTGACATATAATGTGTAGCCAAAGATTGAAAACTACTCTGCATGTTCCCTGCCACCATGAATGTGTTGGAAACCTTTCCTTACCCATTCAAAACACTTTTAAAAAACCTGAATATTGTTAGGGAGACAGATTTGACCTTGCATCCTGTTTCCTTGCTGGTTGACCTTGCAACAAAGCTTTTTCTTTCTTAAAATTCTGGAATCAAAGTTTTGGCTTCTGTGCTCATGGGGCAAAAAGTCCTTTACTTGGTAACAAAGGCACTGTAGTGAATACATATGATCAACTTTTAATTCCACTCTTTGCACTCTGGGTGAAATTAAGGGCATTTAATACTTGAAATGCAGATGTTATTTATACCTTCCTAAGAGGGAGAATCTGAGATCTGAGGATTTAATATATACATAAAGCAATTGTAATTCTGCTTAACACATTAGAAGTAGTCAATGAAAGTTAAATTAGTTTAATATCATATACTCACAAGGACCTTAAAATTTGCTCCTCCCAAACAAACCTACCCTATATCCTACACAGAGCCAGAGATTTCATTTGTAACCAAGATCATTCATTTATACAGCTTGGGAGATTTTTTAAAATTAATTTTTAAAAGTTCTTATATTACATAAAAGCCACATAAAAAATATAAGGGATTCCCATATACCCTGCTCCCCAAACTGCCTACATTTACACATAAACAATATCCTTCATTAGTGTGGTACATTCATTGCAATTGACGAACAGGTTTTGGAGTATTGCGACTAAGCATAGATTATAGTTTACATTGTAGTTTTCACTCTCTCCCACACAATTCTGTAGGTTATGGCAAGATATATAATGGCCTGTTTCTGTTGTTGAAATGTCATTCAGGACAATTCCCAAGTCCCAAAAATGTCCTTGTATTATACCAGTTTTCCCTCTTCCTGACCTCAAAACTTCCAGTGGTCACTACCTCCACATCAATGATATAATTTCCTCCATTGCTAGAATCACAATAAGTCTATAGTAGAATACCAGTAAGTCCATACTAGTCCATAGTTCATTCTCCAATCTTGAGGATTATGAGATGGTGATATCCACTCCACTTCTAATTGAGAGGATGTTTCAGTCCCAAATGGCCATGGATGAGACTCTCTTGCTTGCAGTTTCAGACACTCTCAGTGTCTTGATATGGTAGTTGTCCATCATCACTTCTTTGTTAGTTGTACTGGTTGAGTCCAATGAACTGGAGAGTTGGTATTGCAACTTTGTTTAGACTCAGGGCCCAGCTGACACATGGGCAGCCCAGAGATTCAAGTCTCTTTAGTATACACCTACCAACTCCAGCACCAATGATAGGTTCAAATAGAAGGGACAAAAGAGCCGTGTATACAGAAACCACAACTGAGTCCAATTCTGTCATACTGGGGAGCACAAACCCCAAAGTAAGGTCCACTGACAAGGCACCAAACTCATGAGCTATCTGCCCTGACCATAGTTTCTCAGTGCCTGCAGAGCCTACAGGAGCCCTGCTATTTGTGATAGTGTCTAATTTGGCAGTCAATGAGGTTCTGCTTAGACTTGCATAAGTGTAACCTATAGAATGACCTTCTCACTCACTTTGAAGTCTCTTAGCCATATAAATTCATTTGTCTTTACCTCTGCCCCTTTTGGTCTAGGTGTTTTTGCAGTTGCATTGCTAGTTTGTCCTGGTAGTAACCCTTTGGTGCCAGGCAGGATTATCCCTGGGAGTTATGTCCCATGTTGAGGGGAAGTTATGGCATTAATATGCTAAGTTAGGCTTAGAGAGATGCCACATTTGAGCAACAAGGAGGCTTTCAGGAGGTAATGCTTAAGCACCATATAATACTATGCTAAATTTCAATGTCAAGAGTAAAGGTTGAAAAACACAGTCATCAATATCAAGGTCCCATCAATGGAACATCCTCCTCCACTTGGCATTGTCTCTATACTTGGGGGATTCTTGCTGTTCCATTAGGAAATTTGGCAGAGCTTCCCAAGATGGGAATTCAATATTCTTTCGGTTATTGTATGAATCTCCACCCACCATAACAATGCCCTATGAACTTGTGAACACATTTATATGCCTTCTTTGTATGCCAGGTGAGCCTCATCTCATGTATCCCCTATGACTGACACCCCACAGAAATGGTCTTCCCCTGCCAGAGTTGTAACTCTTATGTGATTCAAAAATTTGAAAATGAAGTCATTAAAATAGCCAAAAACAATTAATAAGAAAATGAAATAATAATGATAGTTATAAAAATAAGAAATAAAATACAAAAATATAAAAAATACAAATTTAAAAAATTTTTTGGGATAATAAAAAAATAATGAAAAAAAAATATTTTTGAAATTTTGCCTTGAATCACTGTAAGATCTGTTGTCCTGTATGTACAGTGACATTTTCTTCCATTTATTCCCCCAATGTCTTGTATTTTTCATTTTGTCTTCAAAAAAGTTCAGGTCACAGCAAAATCATGTACAGAATATAAGGTCTCCCCATATATTAACATCTTCCCTCTTTTCCCCCTTCCCCTATTAATAACATTTTATATACTGATGGTACATTTTTTACAACTGATGTACAAATATTGAAACATAGCTACAAACCATGGTCAATTTTTTTTCATGTTGGTTTACATTTTTGTCCAAACAATTTTATAAATTTTGATGAAACTAAACATGGCCTGTATCCATCATTGCAAGATAATGTAGAACACTTCCATCACCCTCAAAATGCTGCCTGTTCCATCTATTATATTCCTCTCTCCCCCTCCCATTGGTGACCCATGGCAACCACCAGGCTTCACTCTGCAGGACCAGATTCATAGCTACTTGCAACAACACTGAGGGCTTGACACACTGGTCTTTCTTCCCTGATTGCACCCTTGTGTTCATTTCTTCTCTGTGTATATCTAGCACTGGGATTGCAAGATCATATAGAAATTTTATATTTAGCTCCTGAGGAACTACCAAATTACATTCCAGGGTGGCTGTCTGAATTTACATTGCTTCAAACAATCCTCTCCAACACATGTAGTTTTCTGATATTTAATAGTATTCATTCTAGCAGGTATAGAATGGTATCTCATTGTGGTTTTGGTTTATACTTCTCTAATATCTAATGATGTTGAATATATTTTCATGTGCTTTTTAGCCATTTGTATTTCCTCTTTAGAAAAATGTCTATTCAACTGTTTTGCTCATTTTTTTAGTTATTCTTTTTTTATTTCTTTTTAAAGATGTTTTAGATTACAGAAAAGTTACATAAAAAGTATAAGGAATTCCAAGATGGTGGCCGAGTAAGGAGCTGCAAGAGTCAGCTCATCCTAAAGGACAGTTACTAATCACAGAGAGCTATCTAAAGCACCTGTTGGGAGCCCAAGGAGGCCAGAGAATATCGTGCAACATCCTTGAAAATATGGAAGGAGGAGACTGCCCATCTGCAGAGAAGATTAATGAGTAGGGCTTTACATGTTACAGAAGCCAGTGCCTGTGGCTCAAGAGCTATTCCATGGCTGGAGTTGAAATTCCATTTCCCAAAAATGGGGGAGGAAGCAATGGTTGGACCCCAACTTTAGCTACTGATTTGTAAATTCAACTGGTTAAAGTATAATTCTAAGAGCAGCTAAAGTTTAGACCTGTTCATTTCAGAAAGAGTCATGTAGCCACCTGTAGCCATCTGGCAGTTTGATAGAGTTATGAATTACAAAAATAGATATTGAATTATGCTTGTAAACTGGTCTGTTAATCTGGGCATGATTAAGTTATGATTAGGGCTTTGACTGGGCCACATCAGTAAGGCCTTGAGCCACACCCCTTGGTGGGTGGGGAAACAAATATAAAAGACATGGAAAAAGACAGAGTTGGAGAAGTTTTGATGTTGGAGTCTTGAGCTGGAGCCCCAGGAAGTAAGAGAGCTTGGTCATGAGGAATGAGAGAAGGCCCCAGGATAGAGACAAGCAATTTACCTGACAGTCTACAGCTGGCCTTGTGGAGGAAACAAAGGCACTAAGCCCAGAGAGAAATGCAGCCCTGAGAAGAGAGGAGCCCAAGAAGCCTGAACCCTGGCAATGGCAGCTATCACGCTTCAACACCTGTCAATGGACTTTGGTGAGGGAAGAAACTTATGCTTTATGGCCTGGTAACTGTGGACTTCTACCCCAAATAAATACCCTTTTTAAAAACCAACTGATTTCTGGTATTTTGCATCAGCACTCCTTTGGCTGACTAATACACCACCATTTTAACTCTTCTCTTGCCATAAGGGGAAGAAAGGATGATTTAAAATCACAGTGCTGGTAGGGACTGGCTAATTTCCACCAGGATCAGATTGCAGCTCTAGCCTGAACCCCATCCCAAATGCCAGCAAGGAGGAAGCTGGGTGTACCTGCACCAGCCACTCTGGGAAACTGCTGGCCATGCCAAAGAGGCTGGTGCCCATCCTACTCTAGCTCTTCCATGGCTGGAGTTGGAAGCTCCATTTTACATAACTAGGGGAGGAAGGCACTGTTGGCCACCAGCTTCAGCTACTGATTAGTAAACTCAGCTGACTAAAGTATAATCCTAAGAAGAACTAAAGTTTGAACCTGTCTGAGAAGGAAAGAGGCCAGTAGCTTCCTTCTTAACTCCCCTTCTGGCATGAGGGAAGCAGAACTGATTGAAAATCAAAGTGCTGTTAGGGACTGGCTTCTTTCCACCCAGTTGGAATTGCAGCAGTAGCCTAGTCTCCAGCCCTGCCTCCAGCAGGAAGGAAGCTGGGAGGATTTGCACCAGCCTTTCCAGGCAACTACAGGTATTTTCAGCTGGCACTGGCTGATTATTCTGACATGTGGGGCTCCATCCCTGTACCCAAATAAGATAGGAGAGGAGCTGTATTTCATGGCCACTCCAGGCAACTGCAGGCATTTTCAGCCCACATGAATTGGTTTGTTGAGCTACTTTGATTCCATCTCCACCTTTGCACTCCACCACTAGGAAAAGAGGGGGCTGGTATTTCCTCAGCCTCTCAGTACAACTGCAGGTGCTTTTGGCTGGCACAGACTGAACTCTTGGGTGTCTGTAGATCTACCCCCAACACTAAAGGAGAGCAGGGAACTGGTATTTTCTCAGCTTCTCTGAGCAATGGCAGATACTCTCAACCTACAGGGACTGAGCTGTTGGGTAAGCATGGATTCACCTTCACCCCCCAATAAGATGGGAGGAGGCTGGTGTTGCCTCAGCCTCTCTGGGCAACAGGAGGTAATTTCAGCCTACACAGACTGAACTGTTGGGTGTCAGTGTTTCTTTTCCCATGTCCTAAAGGGCAGAAGGGCCCATACTCCCTCAGCATTTCAAAGCAACTGTAGGTGTATTCAGCACACATGGATTAGATGGTTGGTCACTCCAGATGGTTCATTCACACACACCAGCAGGGAAGGGATCTGTTGCTACATCAGTCCACCTGGGCAACTGCAACAATTTTGGAACCACACAGGATAAATTACTGCCCACAACTCCAGCTCCATTCCTACCCCAGGTAAGGGGGGAAGAAGTGTGAAGCATCATCAGTTTCTCTGGGCAAATACAGTCTTGTCCTGCATAACATGGATTATTACACACAGCTGCACCTCTGTCCCTACCCTAGGCAGAGAAGAAAGGTGGGAGAAGTTTCATCAATTCCTGGGGCTACACAAGCAGCTTCAGCCTCCACAGCTTACAACACAAACTACAACCTCAGCTCCTATTATACAAATAGCAAAGTAAAAAAGGCAAGAAAGCCCTAAACCAAAGAATGAAACTGCACACAGAATAAGTACATCTGGTGAGCCAGAAGACCAGACACCAACAAAAATTTAAAATTCATACCAAGAAACAGGAAGATATGGCCTTGTTAAAGGAACAAAATAAGCCTCCATATGACATAAAAGAGTTGAGACAGATAATAATAGATGTTCCAAATAATTTACTTAATAATTTCAATGAGATGGCTAAGGAGATTAAGGATATTAAGAAGAAACTGGGTGACAAGAAAGAAGAATTTGAAAAGATACATAGAAAAATAGCAGATCTTATGGGAATGAAAGGTGCAATAAAGGAAATTAAAACTACAGTGGAAGCTTATAACAGCAGATTTAAGGAGACAGAAGAAAGAATTGGTGTGCTTGAAGACATGGCCTCCAAAAGAGAGCATACAAAAGAACAAATGAAGAAAAGAATGGAAAAAAATGAACAGGTTCTGAGGGAACTAAATGACAGAAGGAGACATGCAAATATACATGTCATGGGTGTCCCAGAAGGAGAAGAGAAGGCAAAAGAGGCAGAAGGAATATTTGAAGAAATAACTGTAGAAAATTTCCCAACTCTAATGAAGAGATAGATATCTGTGTCCAAGAAGTCCACCCCCCATGTGAGTAAATTGAAATAGAACAATTCTGAGATACATCCTAATCAGAATATCAAATGTCAAAGACAAAGAGAAAATTCTAAGAAGAGCAAAAGAAAAGTGATTCATAACCTATATTCAATAAGGTTAAGCACCGATTTCATATTAGAAACCATGGAGGCAAAAAAGCAGTGGTATTATATATTTAACATACTTCAAGAGTAAACCTGTCAGCCAAGAATCTTATATCCAGTAAGATTGTCTTTCAAAATTGAGGGTTACTTTAGAAAATTCACCGATATAGAAAAAGTGAAAGAGTCTATAATAAAGAGACTGGCTTTGCAGGAAAAGCTAAAGGGAGTGTTACAGCCTAAAAAGAAAAGACAGGAGAGAGGCTTGGAAGAGAGTCTATAAATGATGTTGTATCAGTAACAGTAACTATATGTGTCAAAAGAGTGATGAAAATAAAACAACAGACAAATCCCAAAGGTCATAATGGGTTAAATAAGAATGGCCTTTACAGCAATAACATTGAATATTAATGGATTAAACTCTCCAATCAAAATACATAGACCAGTGGAATGGATAAGAAAATATGAGCCATCTATATGCTATCTGCAAGAAAGTCACCTTAGACCCAATAGATACCAGTAGATTGAAACTGAAAGGTTGTTAAAAGATATTCCATGCATGCTGTAACCAAAACAAACAAACAAACAAACAAACAAACAACAACAACAAAAAAAAAACTCTGGGGTAGCTATACTTATATCAGATGAAAAACACTTTAAAAATAAAACTGTTATTAGAGACAAGGAAGGAGATCACATATTAATAAAAGGGACAATTCATCAGGAAGAAATAACAGTCATAAATTCATATGCACCTAACTAGCATGCCCCAAGATACATGAGGCAAACACTGGCAAAATTGAAGGGAGAAATAGACATCTCTACAATAATAGGTGAAGACTTTAAAGCACCACTCTCAGCACTGGATAGAAAATCTGGGCAGAAGATCAATAAAGAAACAGAGAGCTTGAATAATATGACAAATGGAATAAATCTAATAAACATATACAGAACATTGCACCCCTAAAAAGCAGGATATATATTCTTTTCAAGTGCTCATGGAGCTTTCTCCAGGATAGACCTTATGTTGGGTGAAAAAGCATATCTCAATAAATTAAACAAGATAGAAATTATACAAAGGACTTTCTCTAATCATAATGGAATAATGTTTTAAATCAACAAGATGTGGAAAAAGGGAAAATTCACATATATATGGAGATTAAACAACACACTCTTGAACAGTAGGTCAAAGAAGAAATTTCAGGAGAAATCAATAAATATCTTGAGACCAATGACAATGAGAACACAACCTACCAGAACCTATGAGATGCAGTGAAATCAGTATTGAAAGGGAAATTTATGCCCCTCAATGCTTATGATAAAAAAAGAAGAAAGAGTTAAAATCAATGACCTAACTACCCAGATGGAGGAACTAGAAAAAAGAACAGCAAACTAGTCGCAAAGCAAGTAGAAGGAATGAAATAACAAAGAACAAAGCAGAAAGAAATGAAATTGATAACAACTACAAAACAAAACAAAAAAAATAGAACTAAGAAAACCAAAAGTTGATTCTTGGAGAAGATTAACAAAATTGACAAACCCTTAGTTAGATGACAAAGAAAAAAGAGATAAGATGAAAATAAATGAAATAAAAATGAAAATGGTAGCATTTACTGACCCTACAGAAATAAGAGACCATAAGAGTATACTATGGACAATTGTATGCCAAATAACTAGAAAATGTAGATGAAATGTAAAAATTCCTAGGAATGTACAAACAACCTACATTGAGCCTAGAAGAAATAGACCTCAACACACCAATCACAAATAAAGATACTGAAACAGTCATCAAGCAACTACACAAAATGAAAAGCCATGGAACAGATGGTTTCACAAGTGAGTTTTACCAAGCATTCAAAGAAGATTAAATACCAATCTTACTCAAGCCCATCCAAAAAGTTGAACAAGAAGGAATGCTACCAAACTCATTTTATGAAGCCAATATCACACTAATACCAAAGCCAGATAAAGATATTATGAAAAACAAATATCACAGAACCATTCCTCTAATGATGATGGATGCTAAACTCCTCAATAAAATACTTGCTAATCTCATGCAACAACACATTAAAAGAATCAAATATCATAATCAAGTGGGTTTTACACCACATAAGCAAGGCAGGTTCAACACAGGAAAACCAATCAGCATAATACACCATATTAATAAATCAAAGAAGAAAAATCACATGATCCTATCAACTGATGAAGAAAAGGCATTTGACAAGATACAGCATCCTTTCTTGATAAAAATATTACAAAAGATAGGAATTGAAGGAAACTTTCTCAACATGATAAAGGCCAAGTATGAAAAATCCACAGCTAACATTGTACTCAAAGGTGAAAGACAGAAAGGTTTCCCACTGAGGTCAGGGACAACACCTGGATGCCCACCATCACTACTGTTGTTCAATATAATGCTAGAAGTTCTAACCAAAGCAATCAGGGGAAAAAAGAAATAAAATCAGAATAGAAGAAATGAAACTTTCACTATTCATAGACGCTATGATTCCATTTCTAGAAAGTCCCAAAAAATCTACCACAAACCTGCTAGAGCTAATATACGATTTTAGTAGCATGTCAGAATACAAGATCATTACACAAAAATCAATGGTGTTTCTAAACATTTGTAATGCACAATCTGAAGAGGAACTCAGGAAAAACTTCCATTTACAATAGCAGCTAAAACAATCAAATATTTAGGAATAATCTTAACCAAGGATGTAAACACTAGTAATTCAGAGAACTACATAGGCATTGCAAGAAGAAATTTTTTAAAAGACCTAAATAATTGGAAGAACATTCCATGCTCATGGATTGGAAGACTAAATATCATTAATATCAATTCTACCCAAATTGATAGAGATTTAATGCAATCTCAATAAAAATTCCAATAACATTTTTAAACAAATAGAAAACACAATTATCAAATTTATTTGGAAGATTAAGAAACCCTGAATAGCCAAAACATCTTAAAAAGGAAAAGTGAAGTTGGAGGACTCTCACTTCTCGACTTTAAATCATATTACCTAGCTACAGTGGTAAAAACAGCATGGTATTGGTGTAAAGATAGACACATTAACCAATGGAATCTAACTGATGGTTTAGAAACAGACCTTTATATCTATGGTCAAGTTATTTTGATAAGCCTTTCAAACCCTTCCAGCTGGGGCAGAACAGTCTATTCAACAAATGGTGCTGGGAGAACTGTATATACTTAGCCAAAAGAAAGAAAGAGCACCCCTATTTTAAACATTATACAAAAATTAACTCAAAATGGATCAAAGACATAAATATAAAAGCAAGAAGCATATAGCTCATAGAAGAAAATCTAGGGAAATATTTTCAACACCTGGTGGTAGGTGGTGAATTCTTAAACCTTACATTGAAAGCACAAGCAAGGAAAGAAAATATGGATAAATGGGACCTCCTCAAACTTAAACACTTCTGGGAAAAGGCTGCCCACTCAATGGGAGAAAATATTTGGAAATCACATATCTGATAAGGGTTTGATTTCCATTCTATAGAAAGAGATCCTACAACTCAACAATAAAAGAGCAAACAATCCAATTAAAAAATGAACAAAAGATTTAAATAGCCATTTCTCTCACACACAAAAAATACAAATGGCCAAAAAGCACATTTAAAAATGTTAAATATCATTAGCTATTAGGGAAATTCAAATCAAAATAACAATGAGATATCATCTCACACAGCATAGAATGTGCATTATTGAAAAAACAGAATACATTAAATGCTGGAGAGGAAGTGGAGAAATAGGAACACTCCTTCACTGTGAGATTGTAAAACGGTGCAGCCTCCGAGGAAGATAGTTTGGCAGTTCCTCACGAAGCTAAATATAGATCTGCCTTATGATCCAGCAATTCCTCTACTAGGAATATATCCAGAAGAACTGAAAATTATTACATGAACAGATATGTGCACACCAGTATTCATAGCAGTTATTCACAAATGCCAAAAGATGGAAACAATCCAAATGTTCATCAACCAATAAATGGATAAACAAAATGTGGTTTATACATACAATGGAATGCTATACTGCAGTAAGAAGAAATGGAACTGGAACACTTATGATAACATGGATGTATCTTGAAGACATTATACTAAATGAAGTAAGCCAGACACAGACAAATATTGCATGCCTTCATTAATATGAATTAAATATGAAGAATAAATGCATGGATTTAAAACCTAGAATAGAGGTTATTAGGCAATAAGAGCAGGGTATGTATGCAGAAGTTTTAATTAACTTGACTGTAAAAGCTTAGAAATGGTTAGAGTTGATGGTAACCCAGGATAGTGAGTAGCAGCTGGTTTATAAATGGGATTGTGGCTGAAAAGTGTAGCCCAGAGATATAAATGTAAATTCAAAGAGAGCTAGAGAATAATCTAAAAACTGAGTAACACAGTAAACCCAGAGATGAATGAGAATTGTGGTTGATGATACAGATACAAGTGTGTCCTTCTGTGAGCTAGAGAAGATGAACATCATTATTGCAGGCTTGTGGGAAAGTGGAGAAGCATGGGAACAATACAGTTAGTGTGACCTATGAACTATGGTTAACAACAATACATAATTTTCTTGCATCAATGCCAAAGGTGTGTCAAATGTACGCTATGGATCATCGTTGATGGTAATAGTCTGATGATATTACGTTATAATCTTTAACAAATGTGTCACCATGGCATGGTGTGTTGGTGAAAGGGTTTTGTATGGGAATTCCACACATGTGCATGATTGTTTTTAAGTTCACTACCTCTATAATAAAAATGTATTTTAAAAATATGGTGGTTTAGGGGAAATTATACCAAATGTAAGATATGGGCTATAGTTAGTAGTAATATTTTGACAATGCTTTTGCATAGTTTGTAAAAAATGTATTACAACAATGCAAAGTTTGTAGTGGAGGTGTGATGTATAGGACTCCTGTATGATGCTTTGCATGCTTATTTTGTAAGGTCACATTTACTGTATACTTAATGTTTATGTAAGTTCATGTATGGATGATATACTTGAATAAAAATATATATTTATTTTTTGTGGGTAAAATTGAATTCTTTCATCATTTAGTACAATGTTAATTGTGGGCTTTTCATATATGCCATCATCAGGTTGAGGAAGTTTTCTTCTATGTTTATTTCTGTGGAATTGGTAGGAAAGTTACCCCTTTATTTTATTTTATTTATTTGCATCTCCTATCTTTTTCTTTGTCAGTCTAGCTAAGTGTGTATCAATTTTTTATCTTCTCAAAGAACCAACTTTTGGTTTTGTTGATTCTATATATCATTTTATTTTCAATTTCACTTATTTCTTCAAAAATCTTTATTTCTTCCATTATGCACTCTTTGGGATTAATTTGTTGCTTTTTTTCTATTTCATCCAGGTGAGCTGTTAGGTCTTTGATTTTAGAAGTTTCTTCTCTTTCATATAATAAACTTCAGTCTAAAAGAAGTTTTAAATTACAGAAAACTTACATTGAAAGTATAGGAGATTAACATATAATCTACCCCTTACCTCTCTCACATTTTCCACTCTTAATAACATCTTACATTAGTGTGGTACATTTGTTTTAATTATCAAATATTGAAGCATTGCTACTAACCAAGGTCTGTAGTTTACATTATGGCTTACAATTTATTGTGGTTTATGAACTCTCTCATTTTCTGTTTAATTTTGAAGATTTTAAGCTCTCCATCATTAATGAAGCATATTTTTCTGGATAAGGAATTCTTGGATGTCAGTTTTTCCTTTTCAGTATCTTAAATATATAATGCCACTGCCTTCTTGCCTCCATGGTTTCTGATGAGAAATCTGTCCTTGGTCTTTTTATCCCTTGTATGTGATGAATTACTTTTCACTTTTTGTTTTCTGAATTCTCACTTTATCTTTTGCTTTTGACATTTTGATTACTATGTGTCTCTATGTAGATTTATTTGGATTTTTTCCTGTTTGGAATATGTTGTAATTCTTGGATATGTATATTTATGTCTTTCATAAAATTTGTGAAAATGTTAGCTATTATTTGTTCAAATATTCTTTCTGCTTCTTTTCCCTTCTCTTCTTCTTCTGGGAAACCCATGTTTGTGAGTTTTGTGCTGTCATTTAATTCCATGAGACCCTCTCCATTTTTTTCATTTCTTCTCAACTTGTTCTTCTGTCTGTTACATTTTGAAATTTGTGTCTCCTTGTGTGGTGATATTTGTATGCCTCTTCAAGCCTGCTCTTATATGCCTCTAGTGTACTAGATTATTTTTATAATTTTTAAAAGATACTTATTATATAAATGTTACACAAAAAATTATAGGGATTCCCATATGTCCCACTCCCCACACCTCTCAAAACCTCCTACATAAACAACATCTTTCATTAGTATGAAACATTCATTGCAATTGATAAATGCTTTCTGGGGCATTGCCACTGATTGTGGATGTTATGGGATGATATAATATGGCCTATAATTGTCATTGCAATGTCATTCAGGATGATTCCCAAGTCCCAAAAAAGCCCCCTATTACAACTGTGTTTCCCTCTCACTGCCTTCACATCAATGTTTTAATTTCTTCCATTGCTAGAATCACAATATGTCCAAAGTAGAATTCCAGTAAGTCCACTCCAGTCCATAGTTAATCCCCCAATCCTGAGGATTCTGGGATGGTGATGTCCACTCCACCTCTAATTAAGAGGGAGCTTTGATCTCATATGACTGATGGATGGGACTCTCTTGCTTGCAGTTGAAGGCTTTCTTGTTTCTTGGTATGCTGGCTGTTGAGCTTCACATCATTGTTAGTTGTACTGGGTGAGCCCAATGAACTAGAGAGTAGGTGTTGCAACTCCAGTGAGGTTCTGAGCCCACCTGGCACATGGACAGGCCAAAGACTCCAGTCCCTGGATGTACACTTACAAACTCCAGCATGAAGTAAAGGTTTTAATAGAAGGGACAAATGAGCCATGTGTAGGGAATGCAAAATTGAGTCCAATCCTATCACTCTCAGAAGCACTAACTCCAAAGTAGGGCCCACTGGCAATTCACCAAACTCTAGACCTATCTGCCCTGGCCATAGGACCTGGGTGTCTACAGAACCCTCAGTAGTCCCACTATTTGAGGTAGTATCCACTTTGGCAGTCTATGGGATCCTGCTGAGATGTACATAAACATTACCTCTAGGAAGACCTCCTGACTCATTTTATTTTAAACAACTCTATTTTATTGGTACATATTAACAAGGCATACAATTCATTCAATGTGTACAATAATAGTATTTGGTATAATCTCATAGTTGTGCATTCATCATTTCAATCATTATTAGAGTATTTTCATTATTTCAACAATAATAGTAAACAAAAAATGACAAACAATTAAACAAGAAAATTCCTCACCTCTCCATCTCTCTGTTTCCACTTCTTTTATATATATATATATATATATATATATATTTTAAGAGGTGCTTAGATTACCGAAAATACTACACAGAACCCCCTGCGATTCCCATGTTGCCCACCCCCCACACCTCCCGCCACGTCCCACACAAACATCTCCCACAAGTGTGGCCCACCACCATCAATGGACTAACAAAGCCTGGGGCCTTAAAACCAACCCTAGACCACAGTTCACATCGTAGACCACACTCTCTCCCACACAGTTCTGAGTGGTGTGTGCTGATTTAAAATGGCCTACATCCGTTGCCACAACGGTACTCAGGACAACCTCCAAATCCCAAAGAAGCCCCTGTATTTCAACTACTCGTCCCCTCCCTGCCTCAAAAGTGTCAAGTGGCCACTGGCTCCACCTCATTGTTATAATTTCTTCCATTGCTAGAATCACCATATGTGTACAACAGAATACCATCAAGTCCACTCTAGCCCATAGTTCTCCCCCCAATCCTGAGGGGACTGGGATGGTGATGTCCACTCCAACTCCAAGTGAGAGAGGGCTTATATCCCATGGCTATGGTGGGTGGGATGATCCTGCCTGCAGATGCAGACCCTCTCTATTCCCTGGGATGGCCATTGCCCATTGTTGTCTCCTTGCCAGGTGACTTGGATGAGTCCATTGAGCTGTATGGTAGGAGTTGCAGCTCCACCGAGATTCCACGCACACCTGGCACATAGGTAGGCCAGAGGCTCCAGTCTCTGGAAGTATACCTAAAAACTTCTGCATCACATATAGGTTTGAATAGAAGGGACTGATGAACCATGTGCAATGAGGACTTATTTGAGTCTAATTCTGTCACTCTCAGGAGCACAGATTCCAAAGTAGAGCCCACTGATAAGGCATCAGTCTCTGGGGCTATCCCCACTTATATACGACCTGGGTGTCTCCAGAGCTCTCAGGAGCCCCTCTGTGTGGGGTGATAGGCACTTAGATGTTCTATGAGCTCCTACTGAGGTGTGAGTAAGAGTTACCTCTGGGATGACCTCCTGACTCTCTTTGAAGTCTCTTAGTCACTTGAACTCATTTGCCTTTACCTTTTCCCCCTTTTATTCAAGGTCTTTTTCCAGTTGTGTTGCAAGTTAGCACTTGGTATTAATCCCTCATTGCCAGGGAGGCTCATCCCTGGGAGTCATGTCCCACGTTGGGGGGAAGGTAGTGCAATCATATGCTGAGTTTGGCTTAGAGAGAGGCCACATTTGAGCAACAAGGAGGCTCTCAGGTGGCAACCCTTAGGCACCCCCCAACTGCAGGCTAAGTCTTAGTTACAAGAGCAAAGACTCCCAAGAGTAGTCATCAATAAAAAGAACACATCAGTGGGTCATCCTCTTTTGACAGACACTGTCCCTGCGCTCAGAGGACTATTGCTGCTCCCTTGGAGACTGTGGCAGTGCTCTCCAGGCTAGGAATTCAGATTCCCTCATTTATTGTGTGATTGCCCACCCAACGTGACCATGCCCCATCTTTTGATCTTTAGAACGATTTTGTATATCTTCATGTATATTCGGATGAACTAATTCCCATGAATCCCCCCTCCCAGACACCCCCCACCAATAATCCCCTGCAGTACCCATTGTAACCCTTCTGTGATCCAAATCCTCCATTAACATGTAGTCCATAAAATAATCAAATACATTTACTAGGAAAAAGAAACAACTATGATAAGCTTACATGCAAGAGACAAACATAAGGAAACTCAGGGAAAAAAAAAAAGAGAATGAAAAAAAAACAAGAAAAAAAAACAAAAACAAATAATCAAACGAACAAAAAAAAAAAAAAATATAATTAGCGGACTGGGACATTAAAAAAAATGGGCAAAAAAGCAAAGGAAATACCATATATATATATATATATATATATATATATATATATATGCATTCTTTTTTTTTTTGACTCATTTTGAAGTCTTTTAGCCATATAAAGTCATTTGTCTTTACCTTTTCCCCTTTTATTTGTGGTCTTTTCCCAGTTGCATTGCTAGTCAGTGCTTGATAGTAATCCCTTGGTGCCAGGGAAGCTCATCCTTGAGTGTCTTGTCCCATGCTGCAGGGAAGGTAATGCATTTATATGCTGAGTTTGGCTTAGAGAGAGGCCACCTTTGAGCATCAAGGGCATCTCAGGAGGCTACTCTTAGGCACCCCACAACACTAGACTAAATTTCAATTTCAAGAGCAAAGGCTCATAAGCATAGTCATCAATATCAAAGGCCTATCAGTGGATCACCCTCCTTTGCCAATTATTGCCCCTGAACTTGGGGGGCTGTTGCTGCTCCATTAGAAAATAAGGCAGAGCTCTCCAGGGTGGGAATTCAATATTCTCTCAGTTATTGTTTGAGTTTCCACCTGCTAGTGCACTTTTAATTTTATCTTTTGGACCCATCCATCCCAAAAATTCTGTTATTTTTCTTTGCAAGCTTTCAAATTCCTCTTTATGCTTACCCAGTGTCTTAATGCCCTTTATCCCTTTAGACGTATTTTCCTTCATCTCCATAAACTTATTTAGATTTGTTTGAAAATCTTTGATTAGTTTCTTCCAAATTCTGTGTTTTTTCCAACTTTTTTTTTTTCCTTTGACTGGGTCATATCTTCCTGTTTCTTCATACAGCTTTTTTTTGCTGACGTCTAGGTTTCTGATTATCTTGTTTAGTTTATTCTAATTGTCAATTTCTCTCTGCTCCCTAGGTTTTATTGTTGAAAGCTTTATATTGAACCTTATATTTGACTCTTGCTTCAACTTAATCTAGATCTTTAGAATTTTTTTATTTACCAAAACAGACCATGGGGCCCATGAATGGGATGCAGGCCATTTCCAAAAAGCCCTGGGGAGACAGTGAGGAAAGATGCCAAAATCCTTCTTTTTTAAAACTCCCTAAACTGTCCTGTCCTGACATGCACAGCAGATGGTACTCTTTTCCAAACTTTTCCTGCATCTTTAAGGAATGTATTTTTACAACCTCCACCAGGTGGTGTTGAAATAGTGGCTATGCACTACCCTGCTCTTGTCAAGCTAAAATTGAAATTCATAGCCAGAATCCAGTAGTCCAAACTCAGTGATAAGAAGCTGTGCTCAAAAGTTGACCATGTTCACCCTCATTTTCATGTGAGGAAGGTTTTCATTCCCATCTCCATCTGAAGCAGTCAGCCACAGGTGTACCTGAAGCAAGACTCAAGGGTGGAAAATATGTGCTAACTCCTGCCCCAGGAGTGATTCACAATTTTTGCTTCAGCTTCTCAATTTCCCCATCTTGTTCCTTCCTGGATGCTATGTAGTTCTCCCTTGTCTTCCAGAGCCCCAGAATCATTGATTCAGACAGTTTCTGCATGCCCACTAACTGGTTTTTTAGGAGATGTATGTCCAGTAGCACTTTCTTCTGCCATCTCCCCCAGTTCTCTTCTTCCTATATTCTTGTGATTCAATATTTGGAGGGGAGGAACACTGTAGGTGTCAAAATGTCACAATAAAGATGGTAGGTATTGATAATATTTTTATTTAGAGAAGAGATATTTTATGTTTAAATTGTGCACTTTAATACATAATATATTTTTGTTAAGGAAGCTGTTAAATATTTCAGTTTGTGAGTTTTCTTTCCTTGACATCCATATCAACACTAATACTTTATATTGATAGATGTTTAATTATTTGACATTTTTCTAATGTGCTGAGTGCTTATGTATGTATATATTCATGAATATGTATGTATAATTATTATGATTTTAATTTTAATGTGCTTTTTGTAAATCTGAAATTCCTTTTCTATGAAATTCCTATATAACTGCATGTGACAGATACTTTCTCTCATTTGTTACATAGAATTTATTTTTCTTCTCTTATCCTTTGAGGAAGAGAATTTCTCAACTCTAAATCAAAATTATCAGTTTTCATTGTGCTTTTGTTAATTGTATAACAAATCTTTATCTGCAATGATATCCTAAAGATATTTTCTTTATCAGTCTTTAAAATAATTATTATTTTAATTTCACATTTAGTACTTTGATTTCAATGATGTTGAGTGTGTAGGGTGAAAGGTGGGTGTGATATTATTCTTATCCAAGCACCATTTACTCAAAAGTACATATTTTTGTAATTGCACTTCCACACACTACCTCTGTCATATATTGAGTGTTCCAATAAAAGCAGGTCTGTAGCTATGCTTTTTATTCTGTTGCATGGAACATTTTGTTTTCTTTTGTTTTTCTGTATCAATACCACACCCATTTAAATGAATTTAACATCATTTTTAAGGGAAAAGTATGGTTTCTTAATTTTCTGAGTGCCCTAACAAATACCACACAATGTGTAAACATGAAAATTGGAATTTCTGTCTAACAGTTTTGGAGGCTTGAAGGCCAGCTTCTTCCAGGTGTCAGTAGTGTACTGGTGGGTTGGCAATACTTGTGGTTTCCTGGTTTTCCAGTCACATGCCAATGTCATCTCCTTCTTTCCCTAGATACATCTGACTTTCTGATTATGGATGTATAAATTCCCTGTAGTTTTCCTCTTATAAGGTCTCATGTAATAGAATTAAGGTCCATCCTGGTTCAATTAAGCACACCTTACCTAAAAATGACATTTTTGAAAGCTCTTATTAACAGTGAGTTTATACCCAAACAAATGTAATAAGACTAAGAACCTGTTTTTTTTTCTGGGGTAAGTACCTCAAGCTACCATATATAACTAAATTGGAAGAAAAAAAGGTTTACTTTATGACTTGAAATGATTCAAGGAAAATATATGAAAATGCTTGAGTTAGGATAAGGATCTTTGAAATATATATTTTTTCATTTAAAATTTATAGTTAATGCAGAAGGGAAATTAGTCTTGGATGAATGGTTTGCATTCATTAAATATTGGATAATTTTACTTTCTGAGATAGAATTATGGTTAGGGAAGGACAAATATTTAGTAAAATATATGCATTAAAGTTGGCTACTCATGCAAGAGGATAATTTAAGTGATAAGGTTTTCTATAATTGTTTTATCAACTGAGGGAAGTTTGTACTTTATTTTGGTGAAATTAGAATCAATATATTTTAACATTAAAATCAATTTATAATCCAAGTTTTCACAATAAACTTGGGCATTTTTACCACTTCCTCATGTAAATTATTTGTCCCTCAGGACTTGCTTGAGACCTACCTCATATATACCACTTCCATTTTATGATGGAGTGCTGCAGTGTATGCCCAACTTTATTGCTTTGTGGGTCAGACAACACCTAGTTGAAGATGGGTAACTCAGGTCTCATGGTAAATTGTTGCCCTATGTTCAAGCATTCGGTCTCTATCAAGGCCAGTAGCAAGCCAAAAGCTGTTTTTCAAAATAAACATAATTATCTACAAAAGTGGGGCAGGGCTTTTTTCCATAAACCTAAGGATCTGTACTGTGTTTCCCCTAAAGGGCAAGACCAAAAGCTCCAGACAGCATTTCTATTTGCCATTCACATTACCACTACCACTGGATCTTTTGCATCATATTGCCTAAATGATAGAGCAACTTGCACAACAGCATGAACCTGATACAGGGCTTTCTCTTGTTCTGGTCCCCAGTAAAAATTAGCAGCTCTATGAGTCACTTGGTAAATGGGCCAGTGTAGCACATACAAATGAAGAATATATTGTCTACAAAATCCAAAAGGGCCTACTAGGCATTGTGGATTTTGTGCAGCAAAGCAATAATGACACAAAAGGCATGTGTTTTTAGTGGGGAAAAAAAGTTGTTGCTCTCAGTACCAAAACTTAATCATCAATGGTTATGGCAAGATTATCTAGTCTTAGCCAACTGACACAATGACAAATGATTTTTTTAATTTTAATTTTTAATTTTTTTTATTTTAAATTTTTTATTGTTTAAAAGATACATAGATTATATAAATGTTACACAAAAACTATAGTGATTCCCATATGCCCCACTTCCCACACCTCCCACAACCTTCCACAGAAACATCTTTGATTAGTGTGGCACATTAATTGCAATTGATAAACACATCCTGGGGCTTTGCCACTGAACATGGACCATAGTTCATATTGTAGTCTGCACTCTCTCCCACAGAGTTCTGCATGTTATGTGATGTTATAAAATGGCCTATATCTCTCATTTCAATGTCACATGATGATTCCCAAGTCCCCCAAAAAGCCCCCATATTATGACTGTTTTTCCCTTTCCCTGCCCCCTGAGCCTACAGTGGTCACTGGCCCCACATAAATGTGGTATCTTCTTCCACTGCCAGAATCACAATATATCTATAGTAGAATACCAGTAAGTCTACTCTAGTCCATAGCTCTTCCCCCAATCATGAGGATGCAGGAATGGTGATGTCCACTCCATCTGCAATTGAAGGGGGGTTATTCCAGGATGTGTTTATCTTTTGCAGGTGATGTGCCACACTAATGAAGGATGTTTATGTGGCAGGTTGTGGGAGGTGTGGGAGATGGGGCATATGGGTATCCCTATATTTTTGGTTTGACATTTATGTAATCTAAGTATCTTATAAAATAAAATAAAATAAAAAAATAAAATAAAATAAAATAAAATAAATAAAAAGTGTTTTATAAAAAGAAAAACAAAAAGAAAGGGGACTTATATCCTATGGTGAAGATGGATGGGACTATCCTGCCTGCAGCAGCAGACTCTCTGTTCAATGGGATGGCCATTGTCCATCACAATCTCACTGCCAGTTGTCTTGGATGAGTCCAATGAGCTGTAGAGTAAGTGTTGCAGCTTCACCAAGGTTCTGGGCCCAGCTGGAACATGGACAGCCCAAAGACTTGAGTTTCTGGATGTACACCTACAAACTCCAGCATCAAGTATAGGATTAAATAGAAGAGACAGGTGAGCCAAGTGCAGGGAAGACATAATTGAATCCGACTCTGTCACTCTCAGGAGCACTAACTCCAAAGTAGGGCCCACTGGCAAGGGTCAAAACTCTGGAGTTATTTGCCCTGAGCATAAGACCTGGGTGTCTCCAGAACCCTCAAGAGCCCCACTATTTGGGGTAGTATCCACTTTGGAAGTCTATGAGATCCTACTGAGATATACATAAGCATTACCTCTGGGATGACCCATATAAACTCATTTGTTTTTACCTTTTCCCCCTATTGTTGAGGTCTTTTTCCAGTTCCATTGCTAGTTGGTGCTTGGTAGCAATCCCTGGTGCCAGGGAGGCTCATTCCTGGGAGTCATGTCCAATGTTGGGGTGAAGGTAATGCATTCATTTGCTGAGTTTGGCTTAGAGAGAAACCACGTTTGGGCAAAAAGGAGGCTCTCAGGAGGCAACCTTTAGGCACCCATAACAATACGCTAAGTTTCAATTTCAAGAACAAAGACTCAGAAACCTAGTTGTCAATATCAGGGGCCAATCAGTGGATCATCCTCCTTCACCAGTCACTGCTCCTGCACTTGGGGGACTGTTGCTGGTCCCTTGGAGAATGTGGCAGTGCTCTCCAGGATGGGAGTTCAGTATTCTCTCATTTATTGTGTGAGTTTCCACCCACTGTGACAATGCCCTGTGAACTTTTGAACATTTTTATATACCTTATATCTATGCTTAAGTGAACTTCCTCCTATGCATTCCCTGTTCCTAACAACCCACACCAATGATCCTCCCCCTCCCCAATTGTAACTCTTCTGTGGTCCAAAACTTCTTCAAAGAGGAATTCATTATAATAACTGTATACAATTAATAGGAAAATGAAATAATAATGATAAGTTTAAATATGAGATAAAATACATTAAAATTTAAAATATTAAAAATAAAATTAAATTAAAAGTTTGGGAAATTAAAAAAATGAAAAATATAAAAAAATCACAATAATTTTTTTTTGACATTTTAGCTTTCATCACTCCAATATCTGGTGTCCTGTCTGTACCATGGCAGCTTCCCCCACCTATTCCCCAGTGTCTCACTCTTTTTCATTTTATTTTCAAAGAAGATTTAGGTTACAGCAAAGTCACACACAGAATACAGGAGACTCTCATATACCCAACATCTCATGTACCCAATTGTTCCAAACTTTAAACACACTCCTACAATATATCAGCATCCCTGTGTTCCACATCCTCACTAAAGTTGGGTGTCTCCAAATTTTTTCCCATTATACTGAATTTGTAGTAGTACCTCATTGTAGTTTTATATTTATTTTCTTTAAAATTTTTAACTTATTTTCAATTAAGTCTATCATTCATATATGAACAATCATAAAACTCCTAGAGAATGTGGTTTTACTTTTCATTTTCCTTCAAAATTAATAGTACAGCATGTTTCCATTTGTTATTTAAGATATATGTGCTTCCAATTCCTTAAATCCCTTTCCAAGTCTTATAAATTATACATAATTTCACATGGTTTATGATGTGGATTTCTGTGTTTCTTTGTTTTCTAGAGAAAATAATTCATTTGACTCAAATTCAAAAATGTGTTTACTTTATGTGCATTTCCATTGTGTGTATTTTTCTCCTTTTCTCTATTTCTTCTCCACTAATTCCATGAAGTTCTTTCTTAAATTGGTTCTGAATGTATATTTCAAATTATTATATTGGTTTTTACAATTAATTATTTAATCCATTACATTTTAATTTTGCTGAGGTTGCAAAATTGGAACAAATTCCTTTTTTTTTTCCCATTACATTAACCAATTGTCCTGGTATTATTTTCTGAGATATACATGTATTTCCACTGCAGTATGATGCTACAGCTACCATTTTTTGCATATTGCTATATTACTATGTAGTTTCTATTCTGCTCCATTAGTACTGCATATTTCTTATAGTTCCTAAGAGAAAGTTCTCATATTTACACTCTTAATCATAGTCCATTGCCCACCATGGGGTTCACAGTGTTATATAGTCTCCTGTGTTGTAGAACCCACCAAAGTGTACACTCAGTGGTTCTCAGCTTCATCACACAGGTGTGCTTTCATCATTTCAGTCCATTTTAGACCGTTTTCATCTCTCTAAAGGGAGAAATCCTACACCCTTTTTATCTCCTTATTGTTTACCCTTAGCATTGATATAATACCATGTTTACATTGGTCCAAAAATATTACTGTTAACTATAGTCTATAAGTTACATTAGTTTTATTTTTCCCTTTACATCACACCATAGTTTTTTCAGTTTAACTTTTTTTAAATATAATATATTTTTTTATTTTTTTAAAGATACTTAGATTACATAAAAGATACACAAAAAATATAAGGGATTCCCATACGCACAGCTCCCTACCATTCCCACATTTTCCCACATTAGCAACATCCTTCATTAGTGTGGTACATTTGTTACAATTGATGAACAAATTTTGAAGCATTGTTACTAAGCATGGATTATAGTTTATGTTGTAGTTTACACTCTCTTTTGCACAATTTTGTAAGTTATGAAAAGATATATAATGGCCTGTATATGTCATTGCAATGTCATTCACAACAATTCCCAAGTTCTGAAAATGTCCCATATTATACCTCTTTCATATACATCCCAACTTCATTTCTTTTGACAGCTAGTGTTCCATCATATGTATATATCACATTCTCATATTTGTGCTGTTAACCACAGTCCATCATGCACAATGGGTTTCACTGTGTAATATGTTCCCATGCCTTGTACAATCCATCTAATGTGTACACTCAGAGCCTCAATCTCATCACAGAGTTGTGCTGTCATCACCTCAGTGGTTACTTCAGTTAAGTTGTCACCCACCTCAATCAGGTGGGTGACAAGCCAAGGACCAATGATTGCCAGCATCCCATCTCAGAATCCTACATTCTTTAAGGAAAAAAAATATTTCCTTGATGACACCTAGATTTGGACTTTCTTTTAGCCTAATATCTGGAGTTAATAAATTCTCATTTTTTAGTCAACCCATTGTATGGTATTTGCTTGAGCAGTCCAGGAAAATAAAACACAATGTAAATAATGAACCATAGGTTAAACCATGGACTATAATTAAGGGTATAATTATAAAAATAATAATTATAACAAATTTACCAAACTATTTCAAGGTGTTAATAATATGGTGGTATATGTGAATCCTGCATTTATGTATGATTGTTATTTAATAAAAAAATTATCTCAGAAAAAAGTACATTCCCCTGGGGTATACATTTACTATATCAATCTTTGTATTGATCTAATCCATTGTTCTGTGAATACCTATAGTAATGCTTTTTATTCAATCAAAGTGTTAACTCAGTGATTAATCCTTGTTAAAAAACAAATTAGTAAATTTATTTATTTTATCTAAATTTCAATGTAATATTTTATATATATTATTTTTCCTTCACTGATTATTGATATATTATTTCCCATTAAAAATGAATCCCTTAGAGTGAACTGGAAAGACCTATTAAGCATTCTTCCCAGAGCCCTTTTAATCTCTATTCCTCAGGCTAAATATGATGGGGTTTATGAAGGGGGATACCATGGTGTAGAACATGGCTGTAAGTAGGTGCTGTAGTCTGGTAGTTTGATGTAATTATGAATTCCAAAAATAGATATTGGATCATGCTTAAACTGGTCTGCTAATCTGGGCATGATTAAGTTATGATTAGGGCCATTAACTGGGCCACATCAGTAGGGTTTGAGCCCCACCTTGGTGGGTGGGGGTATCAAATATAAAAGGCAAGGCAAAAGACAGAGAGAGCAGCTTTTATGTTGGAGTTCTGGGGTGGTAGGAAAGAAGGCCCCAGGATAGAGATGAGCCATAAACCTGAGAGTTCACAGCTGGCCTTGTGGAGAGAAGCAAAGCCTAGACAGCCTCATAGTCTACAGCTGACCTTGTGGAGGAAAAAGAGGAGCTAAGCCTGGAGAGAAATGCAGCCCCAGGAAGAGAGGAACCCAAGAAGCCTGAACCCTGGCAAAATTTGGCAGCTGTCTTGCTCCAACATGTGGCAACGCACTTTGGTGAGGGATGAAACTTAGACTTTATGGCCTGGTAACTGGGGACTTCTACTCCCAAATAAATACCCTTTATAAAGACCAACCAATTTCTGTTATTTTGCATCAGCACACCTTTGGCTCACCAATACAGGAGGATATGGATTGTTGATTCATTTGAGATGGGGCCCAAACAAACAAAGATTCCAGGAATGATAAATTTTAAAAAGTAGCTAATTGGGTAGAGCAGGTTGACAAGGCTTTGTTCTGGGCTTCCACAGAAAGCATCTGGAACACAGATGAAAATATATTAACATATGAGGTAAATAAGATGACAAAGCAGAGTAAGACAAGGCAAGAACTTACATCGAGGGTAACAGTCTCAGAAAACTGCATGGTTGGAGATGATATGCTCATAACTAGAGGAATGTCACAGAAATATTAATGGATCACATTGGACTCTGTGAAGGGAAGCCTGAACATGGTGACTGTGTGAATTGCAGAAGAGCCCAGCCCAGCAGTCCATGAACCACCTATTATCTGTGTGCACAAACAGGAGATCATAATAACCCCATAATGCAGGGGGTGGCAAATAGCAACATTATGGTCATAGGACATCACCACCAGGAAATGATACTTGTGGATGCAAATAAGATAAATAGGAAAGTCTGAGCAGCACATTCTTTGAAAGAAATCAAATTGCTGCCTTTCAGAATTCACAACAGATTTGAGAACAGTAACTGAGATACAACCCAAATCTATCAAGGATAAATTTCCAATAAAGAAATACATGGAGAAGTGAAGACATGGGTCCACCACAATAACAGTAATGGTCAGAAGATTCCCAGTCAAATCTCCCAGAAAAATCACTAAGAATAGCAGTTCTTTTAAGATTTGAAGATCCCAGGAGCTTGAGATATCCAGAAGGAGGGATTCTGTAATAATGGTCAAATTTCCTATTTCTTTTAATATGCTGAACTATCCCTGTAGTCAAAAGGATAAAGACATAAGATTATGTTGTTAATTGAAATAGAGACAATCTAGACTTCTTCATATACAATGAAAGCTCTGACATAAATTTGTCTAATATTTATAAAGATCTATATTTCACTCTTAAATGTAAAACAATGAAAATATTAGGCTATACAGAATAATAAAATGCAAATAATATTGAAAACTATCACTTTATCACTTATATTAAATTTTTTTCTATTTGCTATAAAATTCAACATACAAACCTATGATGGAAAATGTGTCAAGTTAAAAAAACAACACACCTGTGGACTGAGAGATGAGGTTTGTCTTCACAAACATGAATATGTCTCATAAACCCTCAGAGATTAAAGCCCATTACTGTGACCTTTCAGTTTCCTTCACTGGACGTACCCTAGAGAGTCATTTCTCAAAAAGGAGTATTTTTAGTCTAAACAATATGGAGAAATATCAATCAAGTTTCTCTATTATGCTTTGTAATCTTTTTATGGAGGTCACTAGGATATTTATACCTGTGACAATTCTCAGTGGATCCAGTAATGGCAGACTGCAGAAGAGGTGAAGCTCATCCTTCAATGCCTTGTTTTCTGTAGATATTTTGAAAAATCTGTTGATGTTAATGTGGCAGTTTGATGTAATTATGAAATCCAAAATTTATAATTGAATCATGCTTATAAACTGATCTGTTAATCTGGGCATGATTAGGTTAGGATTAGGGTGTTAAGCCCCACCCCTTGGTGGGTGGGGAATTGAATATAAAAGGCAAGGCAAAGGACAGTTGAAGCAGTCTTTTGAGAAACAGTTTTGATGTTGGAAAGAAGGCCCCAGGAGAAGAGAAGCAAGCCTTTCGCCTGATCCATCCAGAGAGAAATGCAGCCCCGGGAAGAGAGGAACCCCAGAAGCCTGAACCCTGGCAAACGCCAGCAGCTGTCTTGCTCTAACATGTGGCAATGGACTGTGGTGAGAGAAGAAACTTAATGCTTTATGGCCTGGTATCTGTGGACTTCTACCCCAAATAAATACCCTTTATAAAGACCAACCCATTTTTGGTATTTTACATTAGCATCCCTTTGGCTGACTAATACAGTTAATTAGATTAACAGCTTTTTTTTTTTACTGACAAATAACACTGACTAGGGGTTTTGTAAACCTTGAGAAAACATAAACTCACAAAAATGATTTCAGCATTAGTGTTTGTTCAATGGCATTTTAGAGTCCTTGTACTATGACAATAGGACCAATAGCATTTAGAGAACAAGATAAAAATGCTGTATAGTTACATAAATTATGACATGAAATTAATATATCTATAAAATGTAGGAATAAGTTGAAATAAAGCAGAATCAATATTCTCACCTCACATGAATTAAACAAATTTATTGATAAAGTTTAGGCAATTAACTTCATAAGTGACAACATAAAATGTAAAGGAAATTCATTATAGTGGCAAATGTCAGCTTTCAATCTAAATCTTAGAATAGTACTTGATGTTTTATTACTGAGGAATGAAAAAAAACTTTTGAAATTCTGAACGAATGTTGAAAATGTTCACCAAAAAATGATTTGAAAGACTTAGGGATAAATTTAGGAAAATATCCACCAAGTCTACATCCCTGTGGTAATATCACAAAACAGCATGAACATGAGCCAAGACAGCATGAAAAGGCAAATATACTACTTCAAAAACAGTGCTGGGGTCATTAAGAAACAGAGTAAGAAAAAAATATGCCATAAGAAGAAAACATGACATCTTGGAAAAACAATAGACTGAAAAATGTTTTTTTTAGTGAACTTTTTAATAACCACCTTATATAAATATTAAAGGATCTTCACAACTACTGTGCCTTCAGAAGTTCCTTGCTGTGATTTTGTAGTCTGGTAGAAATGGTACTACATGTGGGGCTCTTTCAGACTCCTTCATGACTGCACATAGAGACTTTAAAGACTTTACTGGAGTCTCTTGCCCCAGAAAGTCTCTGCTTATGCATGACCTGATCACCTGAACATTGTTTCCTACAGGAAACAAAGTGATAGTTGTTCTGTATACACTTTGTGGGGCTTCTTAGTCTTTGAAATTGAACTCACAGCAATAGCTCATCAATAACATTTTATCTATGATATTTTGGTTGTTTTTTTCTCTAGCTTCTATATTGATAATAAATCATAATGAATGTTTGCATATATAAATTACCATTTTCACAATCATCACAGAGTAACAATGTAGAAGCTTGATATTATTGATGAATTCCAAAAAGAAATGTTGGATTATGTTGATAAACTGGTATTTTCCTCTCGGTATATTAGAGTGTATTAGATTAAGAGGTTTTACTTTTACTTGATTAAATAATGATTAAGGCTTTGATTGTGCCATGTCAGTAGGGTGTTGCATCCCCACCTTCAGGTGGGTGGGGACTCACATAGAAACCACACCACAGGGAAGGGTAGTTGGAGTTTTAATGCTGGATCCTGGGGAAGTAAGCACATGGAGGAGCTTGGTTGTGAGGAAGGAGAGAAGGCCCCAGCAAAAGAGACAAGCTCTTTGCCTGGTAGACTGCAACTGGCCTTGTGGAGAGAAGTAAGCCTAAGCCCAGAGAGAGGCAAGTCACAGGAAGCAAGAAACCCAGGAAGCCTGAACTCTTACAGACATTGGCAGCCATCTTACTCCAACACATGGCAATAAACTTTGGTGAGGGACATAACTTGTGCTTTATGGTGTGGTAACTGTGAGCTTCTACCCCAAATAAATACCCTTTATAAAAACCAACTGATTTCTGGTATTTTGCATCATCACCCCTTGGCTGACTAATACTGAATTTTGTATCAAAGGTGGGGAAGTGCTTTTGCAATTACCAAAATGCTGGAATGGTTTTATAAATGGGTAAGGGGTATTTTTTGGAGGAATTTGAGGTGCTTGGTAGAAAAGACCTACAGTGCTTTGAAGAGACTGTTGATAGTAATATGGATGCTAAAGAGAACTTTTTTGATGCCTTCAAAGCAAATGTTGAAACTATTAGAAACTGGAGGAAAGGTGATCCATATTTTAAGGTCACAGAGAACTTAGTAAAATTAACTCCTGGTGTTTTATGGAAGGCAGAATTTGAAAATGGTGATCCTGGGCATTTAGCTGAAGAACTTTCCAAAGTAAACCTGAAGAATGTGGCTTGGCTTCTCCTTGTACCTTATAGCAAAATGCTAGACAAGAGGGATAAACTGAGGACTGAACTATTGGGCACAAAAAAACAGAAACTGATTCTGGAAATTCCAAGCCTCTGGAAATCAAGCTCCTAGATGATATTTCCCCATTTGAATTCTTAACTAAACTTGGAACTTGTAAATCAGGATTGAAGATGCTGTTATCTCAGAAAGACTTGTGGAAAATCTTACTGTATGATGGCATGGATCCATGCTTCTTGCATGCTAAACCAACAGGTTTTTGAGAGAGCTGTATGAAGAAAACCACTGTCAGCTTAGACTTAAATGGGCATAGAAAGAAGATATTGAAGGGGAGAGAGTTTTTATAGGAAAACCATGGAAGCTGAGATCTGGAGTTAAGACATCACCTTGGACCAAGAGAGAAACCCAACCCATGTGTGCAGAGAATGTTTGCACCTGCAGTTGAAGAGGGTGAATGCTCCCACCTGATGTTTGGGGAGGGTTTTACCACCCCAGGGTACAAAGAGGGTGGAGCACAATTTGTAATGATTATGGAAGCTAAACTCAGCAACCCATAGGACTGAGAGGGATGGGCCTGTCCCATATGGATTAGGATAGGCCAGTTGGTCAACTAGTTGCTCTTAGAAGGTTAAGCCTGTATGCAAAAGGTTAGGGAGGAAGTTGCCTTTACCTCACTGTACTAGGGAGGCTAAGATTCTAACCCAAAGTTTGAGCAAATTGTGACAATGACTCCAACACTGTTGAAGGGTGAGGTCTAGATCTTGGTTGACACTCAGATGCTTGATGAGGGTGGAACCGAGAAAATGAATGTTGCACAGTCATGTGGAAAGGGTGGGTCCTCATGGGCCTCCAAGGAGAAGAAACCATTGTCTTTATAAGGACCCTCAGACTTTGAAATTGAATGGAGGATGCCTTGCAGGTTTACTGAAGTGTAGAGGAACCATGAATCATGTTTCCTTCCCAAATTCTCTTTATGATAATAAAAATATTTATCCTTTTTCTGTCTATTTCTGTATTGTTAGCAGATAATAATTGTATTGTAAGTTTCAGAGAGTTACAGTCAGATGGGACTTTGCCCGAAGAAAAACTCTCTTTCTTTAAACTGATTATGATATGATTTTGTACTTAGTATTGCTATTGATTTAAGTTTTTTGAATGTTGTAATGCCTTCTTGGAATTCAGAGGGTGGAGTGTAGTGGTTTAAAATTGTTGATGAGTTCCAAAAAGAAATATTGGGCTATGTTTGCAAACTGTTTTTTTTTTCCTCTGCACATATTAGAGTGTATTGGATTCAGGGGTTTTACTTTTACTTGATTAAATAATGATTAAGACTTTGATTTGGCCATGTCAGTAGCACATTGCATCCCCACCCCAGGTGCATGGAGAATCACAGAGAAACTACAAAACAGAGAAGGGAGTTTGGGGTTTTAATGCTGGAGCCTGGGGAAGTAGGCACCTGAGAAGCTTGGTCATGAGGAAGGAGAAAAGGCCCCAGGAAAAGAGATGAATCATTCACCTGATAGCTTACAGCTGGCCCTGTGGAGAGAAACAAGCCTGAGTGCAGAGAGAGGCAAGGCCTGGGAAGAGAGGAACTCAGGATGCCTGAACTCTTACAGATGTTGGTAGCCATTTTCCTCCAACACATGGCAATAAATTTTGTGAGGGAGGTAACTTGTGCTTTATGGCCTGGTAACTGTGAGCTTTAGCCCAAATAAATACCCTTTATAAAAATCAACTGATTTCTAGATTTTTTTGTATCATCACCTTTTTGGCTGACTAATAAAACCCATTTTATACTTATAATAAAATATAATTTTACATCTTAAGTGATTGGCATGATGTCAATATATAGAGTCCATAAAAATCTTCAAATGAATTTTCTATAGAATAGCATTAAATATTTGAAAAAGCAGATTCATATATTAATATTTAATTTGAATGGCAAGAATTATCATACCACTATCAATGCTAAGCCAAAGAAAGCAGGTGGTAAACTATTGATCAAATGCTTGATGGTCATGAACATGTTCAAGGGTGTTACAATGAGTGTGAAGCAACTATTGTAAGCTTAAAACTTCCAAGTCCAATGCCAACAGGGTGCCCAGAAACAGATTTGCTAAACCATCCAGCCCATGCTACATTAGGATGTATCCTTATACAGTTAGCCATTTAGCAACCAGGATATTTCACCTAATTTTAGAATTATTTACTCATTCTAAACTTTATAATTATTTAAGTTATATAAGCATCTAAGTGAGCCAACATCACCTAATTCACAAGGAGTGGTTAGGTACCATGGCAATAAAAAAAATGGCCCAAGTTACAAGGTGATCCAACTTTTTGTGTAAGCAGAAAACTTTATAATTCTCTCTTCTTCTCAAAATGCTGATATTTTAGAAAAAGTCCATTTTGTAATATTTATCTATGCTCCTGATATAATAAGATAAGATATACTTCCTTTTTCAGGCAATGAGGTGGCCTAATCTTCTAAATGTGAGTTAATATAAGGAAGTAGCCTCATAGATATAATTGATGGAAATTGCTAAGACCACTCTTGAATATTCTTCATTAAGATGTAATCCTTAAAATTCCATCCTTAGGGGGTGATCCAAGATGATGGAGTAGGGAATGGCAGTCTGCACACCTTCAGAAACAGTGGGATGGTAGGCAGGTTTAACTGGGAGAAGTGAAGCCACAGGAACATGGGGTAAACCAGAGAGGGCAGCTAGAGGGGGGACCAGTTGGTCAGGGGAGAGGGAAGCTATGGGAGATAGGGCAAGCAAACCAGTGCCCAGTTAGCTCTGAGGTAGAGGAAAACCAGAGAAGTGATTTGCTTGAAAGACCAGTTCTCAGCCAGCTCCAAGAGTGAAGAAAGCCACTGGATGACCAAAGGTGCATCCTAGTGACCAGAAGTGTCTTGAGGTGGGGATGCTTTGGGGCAAACAAGTGTGTGCATTGGTACTGAGTTGGGTCAGTGGTAGAGAAGAGTAGGGAATTGGGGAGATAAGGTGGGAAGAAAGGATCTCAGTCAGTTACCATGAAAAGAAGAGATGGTAGCCAATGCTGAAGTGGCTCTAGGGAGAGAGGAGGGAGGAGCTGATTATGTACACCCACCTACCTTGTGAGAGAGAAAAGCTGCATCACTAAGAGGGTGGGCTGATAGGTGCCCAACAACCCAGGTGAGATGGGAACTGGAAGAGGCAGCTGGAAAACTTTCAGGCACCCAATTGGCCTGGAAATATTGGGAGCCAAAGAGTAATCCAGAACGCTCTCAGGTACCCAGACAGCTCCCTGGGGTAGGTGAAGATGCAGGAAAACAGCCTCATGACTAGAACTTAGACTTAGATTTTTTTAGGTTTTTCTTTTTTTTAATTTTAATTTTTTTAAAATATTTTTTTCTATATCCAGTTGGCTTACTTGTGCAGAATGGGGTGTGGGGGGATTGATTGATGAGCACTGGCAGTCTGGGATACTTTCCAGTGGCCTGAAAGGGAAACCTGGCCTTATTTATGTATTTACCTTTGTTTCTTTTCATTTTCTCATTTTCTTTATTTGTTTTCAATCTTTGATTTTTCCCTTTCTTTTTTTCTTTCATTCCACCTACTCTTCCTTGGTCTTCACTTTCTTTCTTCTCTTCTCATCTTTCCAGTATTTTTTTTACTTTATTTTATTTTTTGTTTTTTATTCTTTATTTTAGTTTAGTTTTGTATGTTCCTTTTTTCTCTTCCATTTTAAAATTTTTATTCCTTTTTATTTTTTATGATTTTTCATTCATCACTTATTTTTTAGCAGGATTTTTATGGTTCCTTTTCCATATTTTAAAAATTATCATTTTATTCTTTTTTATGAACTTATACTTTATTGGGGGAGCACTGACAACTACAGAGATAGTATAAGTGGAATCAAGTATTAAAGATTACCTTTAAATTAAAATAAATGAAATAATTTCCTAAACTCTCTGATGGTGAAAGAAGGCACAATCCAAGAAATTAAATAACTCTGGAAACACATAACAGCAGATTTGAACAGGCAGAGGAAGGAATTAGTGATGGTGAAGATAGAACATCTGAAATTGCACAGATAGTAGATTAGAGAGATAGAAAAATCAGCAGGATTTCAGGGAATTGAATGACAAAATGAAACACAAAATCATATGCATTATAGGAATCCCAGAAGAAGAAGAGAAAAGAATGGGAGCAGAAGGAGTGTTGGAGGAAATAATGGCCTAAAATTTCCTAACTTTTATGAGTGACATGGATGTCCATGTCCAGAAAGTGCAGCACAATTTAAACAGAATAAATTCTAACAGGCCCACTCCAAGACACATACTTATCAGATTGTCAAATGCTTAAGACAAAGAAAGAATTATGAAAGCAGCAAGAAACTCACTTTAGACACAGGGAAGCAAGGAGTTTGCAAGTTAAAAGTTGGAAAACAATTTTACACAAAACAATAACCAAAAGAGAGTGGGAGTAGCTATACTAATATCAGGCAAAATGGATTTTAAATGCAACACTTCTATAGTAAGAAACAAAGAAGAACATGATATATATATTTTTTAAAGTTAATCTCTCAAGAAGAAAGAAAAATCATAAATATTTATGCACCAAACCAGCACGTCCCAAAATACATGAGGGAACCACTGTCAATACTAAGGGAGGAAATAGATGTCTCTACAATCATAGTGGTGGACTTTAATACATCATTATCAATATTAAATAGAACATCTTGACAGAGGGTTAATAAAGAAACAGAAACATTGAATAATACATTGGCAAAATTAGACTAATGCACATATCAAGAACATTACATCCCCAAAAAGCAGGATATGCATTCTTCTTGAATGCACTTAGTCATTCTCCAGGATAGACCACATTCTAGTCACAGAACAAGTCTCAAAGTATTTAGAAAGATTGATATTATACAAAGCAATTTCTCTGATAAACATGTATTGAAGCAGAAATCAATAAAGGGCAGAGAACCAGAAGATGCACAAAGATAAGGAAGTTAAACAACACACTCTTAAACAATTGGTGGGTCAAGGAGGAAATTGCAAAAGAAATTAGAAACTACCTCAAAATACATGAAAATGAGAACACAACATATCAAAGTATAAGGGAAGCAGCAAAAGCAGTGTACAGAAGGAAATTTATAGCAATAAATGTCCATATTAAAAAAGAAGAAAGAACTAAAGTCAGAGATATAACTCCAAACCTGGAAAATCTAGAAGAAGAACTAATCCCAAAGCAAGCTGAAGGAAGGGAGAAAAAAAAAAAAAAGATTAAAACAAAACTAAATTAAATTGAGAATAAAAAATAGAAAAATTTAGTAAAAATAAAATTTGGTTCTTTAAGATTAGTAAAATTGAGAAACCTATAGCTAGAATAACAAAGGAAAAACACAGAGAAGATGAAATAATTATAACACAATTGAGAGGAGGCATCACCACTGATCACACAGAATTAAAGAGTATCAAAAGAGGATATTTTGAAAAATTGTATCCATCAAGATGATAACTTAGATGATAGGTTCAAATTCTATAAAAACACAAGCAAACTACTTTGAAAAAAGAAGTAATATAAGAACTCAACAGAATAATCATATATAGCGAGATTAAGTTAGTCATCAAAATTCTTCCTACCAAGGAAAAGTGAGGACCAGATGGCTTCCAGGTGAATTCTACCAATCATTACAAAAAGAACTAATTCCAATCCTGTGAAAATCTTCAAAAAAATTAAAGAGAAGGGAACAATGCCTAACTCATTTTTTTTGCTGAAAATTTCATCTTAATACCAAAGCCACAAAATATGCCACAAGATAATGGAGCAATATATGGGGAGGTGTTCACCTGGGGCATGCCTCTAATGCATATGCATATGTTCAAGTGTTAATGGGGTGTGGCTCAGTGCTTGGAGACTCACACAATAACCAAAAGAACATTGAATTCCCATCCTGAGGAGTTCTGCTACATGCTATAACAGATGGCAAGAATCTCCTGAGTATAAGAGCAGTGCCTAGTGAAGGAAGACAGATCATTATGCCAGGCCCTTGATATTGATGATTGTTTATGAACCTTTTCTTGTGAAATTAAAATTTAGCCTGATATTATATATTGCCTAAGATTTACCTCCTGAAAATCTTCTTATTTCTCAAATGTGGTCTCTCTCTAAGCCAAACTCAGGATATAAACTCCCTAGCTTTCCTCTCACATGGGACATGACTACTGGGGATGAGTCTTCCTGGAACTGATGGATTATTACCAAGGACCAAGTAGCAATGCATGTGGAAAAAGACCTTGACCAAATGGGGTAATTATTAAATACAAACGAGTTTTTATGTCTAAGAGATTTCAGAGTCAGGAGGTCATTCCAGAGGTTCCACTTATGCATGTCTCAGCAGGATCTCATTGACTGCTGCTGTAAACAGTGTCACAAATAGTGGGGCTCTGAAGGATCAAGGGATATCCAGATACTATAAGCAGGGCAGACAAGCTCTGGAATTTGGCACCCTATCATTAAGCCTTACTTTGCAATTTATGCTCCCAGTTTAACAGTGTTAGACTTTTTTTATTGTTTCACTACACATGGCTCTTCTACTCCTTTTATTGGAACATATAATTACCATTATACTTGTTAAATATATGTCCCAGAGACTTAAATCTTTGGTATGTCCATGAACCAACTGAGCTCCGAATCTTAGGAGATTTGTAAGACCTACTCTCCAGTTCATTAGATTCACCCAGGACAACTAACAAGAAGATGATGATGGACAATGCCCATTCCAAGGAACAAAGAGTGTCTGCAACTTCAAGCAACATAGATCCATTTATCTGTCCCATGGAATCTAAGCTCCCACTCAATTAGAAACAGAGTGGGCATCACTTTTCCAAAATCTTCAAGATGGGGGAATCAACAATGGACTAAAGTAGACATTATTATTCTATCAATAGAAGAATGTTTTTCATTGATATAAAGGCAGTGGCCACCAGAGGTTCTGAGGGGAGGGAGAATGAAGAATATGTGCAATATGGGGGTATTTGGGGACATTGGAATTGTCTACCATGGCATTGCAATAACAGATACAGGCCATTATATATTCTGTCATAACTTACAAAGTTGTGTGGAGCAGAATGTAAAGTATAATGTAAACTATATTCCACAGTTAGTAGCAATGCTTGCATATGTGTTCATCAATTGTAACAAATGTACCACACTAATGAAGGAATTTGTTACTGTGGGAAAGTATAGGAGGGGAGGCAGTGGAGCATGTGGGAGTTCCCTATAGTTTTTATGTAACATTTATGTAATCTAAACCATCTTCAAAAAACAAAATAAATAAATAAAAAGATATTCACAGAAAAAAAATGCCACAAGAAAAAGAAAATTACAGACCAATCTCTAATGAAATTACATGCTAAAATTCTCAACAAAATACTTGTTAATCATTTCCAATGGCACATCAAATGAACTATAAACCATGATCAAGTAGGTTATATCCCATATATGCAAGAATGGTTTGACATAAGAAAATCAATGTAATATATCACATTAAGAAATCAAAATTTTAAAAAATCATGTGATCATGTATTTTGATACAGAAAAAGCATTTGACATCATACAGCAACCTTTCTTGAAAAAAACACTTTAATAGATAAGAATTCAAGGAAACTTCCTCAACATGATAAAGGGTATGTATGAAAAACCTACAGTTAGCATCATATTCAATGGTGAAATTCTAAGGGCTTTCAATCTAAGATCAGGTAAAAACAAGGATGCCTGCCCACAGTCACCACTCTTATTTAACATCATATTAGAAGTATTTCCTCAAGTACTTAAGCAAGGAAAAGAAATAAAGGGAATCCAAATTGGAAAGGGAGAAGTAAAACTTTCACTAATTGCAGATGACATAATCTTATACATAAAAGCCCTGATAAATCCAAAACAAAACTTCTAGATCTGATAAACAACCTCAGGAAAGTTGTGGAATTGAAGATCAACATGTAAAAATCAGTAGCATTTATGTACGCTAATAAGCAATATTAGGAGGAAATTTTTTAAAATAACATTACATTAGCAACTAAAGGAATCAAATATTTAAGAATAAACTTAACTAAGGATGTACATAGAAAACTACACAATATTGTTAAAGGAAATCAAAGAAGACCTAAATACATGGAAGAATGTTCCATGTTTATTGATTGGAAGACTAAATATCATTAAGATATCCTTCCTATCCAAATTGATTCATAGACTTTACTGCAATTAGAATAAATATTAGAACAACTTTTTTGACTGAACTAGAAAAGCCAATTATGAAATTTATTTGGAAGGGCAAGTGTTCCTGAATAGCAAAAAAAGATATTGAAAAAGAAAATTGATTTTGGGAGAATCATGCCACCTGACTTTAAAGCATACTACAGTACTACAGTGATCAAAATTCTATGGTATTAGCATAGGAACACAAATACTGACCAAGAGAATCAAATTGAAGGCACCTCTTTCATTCTTAAGAAAGCACCACTTATGGTTCTTGGCCTTGGGGGATATTAACTCATGGTTTTCATTGCAGGTTCTTCATCTCTCTCTCTTTCTCATCCTCCAGCATGATGTGTAACATTCTCCTGGTCTGTAGATCCCCAAAGCAGCTCCCTCAGACAGTTTTTTGACCTTCTTCCATTGCGAGAGGGGTGCCTTTGGTGCAGGTTAACAAACTTCTTCTGTGACCACTTCAACAGCAAGAGGTTCACATATGGCCAGGTACAAGGCAATGGGATAAACTGTGGCCACAGCAGCACATACATCAGCCATGCAGAGAATGAAAAGGGAGGGAAGGTTTCAGGGCCAGATTTGGAGGTCTGCACTGGAGTGGCAGGAATGGTAGCTTCAGGATCAAGATTGGCTACTGAGGATGTGGAAATGTTGAGCAACAAGACATGTGCTGCACACTCCTGGGCATTCACTATGATAGCAAAGACCAAGGAGTGAAGGGATACAGTCTGTGCATATGGCAGAAGGAAAATGAAAGTGGTTACTGAAAGCTCTGGCACCATAACACAAAGATATGAGTTCTTGACAGAAGCAGGAGGCCAAAGGAATAGACCTGCTCTTCCAGCTGCTGTAGGAGAAAAGGGCAAGGTATCTTTATCCAACTAACTTCTTCAATCAACCCTGAAATGAGAACTCTTTCTTTATTAGTAGGCTGTTTGTCTTTTTTTCTCCCCATCTGGACACTGAGTATAATAGTAAAAAGTCCCAGGATTCTAAGAACTTTCATCTGGGCAATCATTAAATTTCTTGACTATTTCTTGTCTTTTGTGGATAATCCTAACACACAGTGATCTTTCTAGCTTTTAAGCACACCCTTAGATGTCTTGTCTCTGGGGGCAGTTTGCTCATTTCACTTAGCTAAATTGGATTTTACCTACCCTTGCAGAATATCTGTACAACCATTTCTGAGACTCACATTCAAAATTCCTCTGCGTTACAGAAGAATGTTTCCTCACAATGTTTTTCTAAAATGACTTAACAGAACATTAATTTGATAGATAGGTCAACTAATATTGTAAGATAAGACACTACAAGGTGCTGTTACCCACAGAATCTTAAAAAAATAAAATAAAAGCATAACCTGGCAGAGCCATCCTCTCCAAAATTCTAGAAAACTGATTAATGATTGCAGTAACTGATAGAGGGCTGGAAAAAATGCTCATCATAGGAAGTCTTATGATGGCCTTACTGATCTCTCCCTCTCCCAGACAACAAGCCAGCCTGTACTCCATTTTGGGTTCCTGGACCTTCTCTTGAGGGAGCAGAGGAACTCCTATGTCCTTGCTGGGGTGCCTGTACATCCCAGTGAGTGTATCAATCCAGGGGCAGTAAGAAAATTTAAACCAGGAAACTCCTCTCAGGCTCACTCTCTTAGAATGTACCTGAAAGCAGAAACAATTTGCTCTTAAGTAAGGCAGTGTAAACAACAATTAACTGAAAAAGGCCTGGGGCAAATGGTTACCTGCTTTAAGGCATACAATAAGAGCACAAAGTAGGAGATCTAGTCTGTATCCTAAGGAGAAAAGGGAGCTTATGAATTCCTCTAAATGCAGGAATTCTTAAGGCCATGAGCAACACAAGCCTAGGACAGGATGCAGGCTCAGGAAAGACAGAGGGGACTGTGAACTTCATATTTGCCTCAAGCTGATCTCTAAAGGAGAGCTAGACTTTGAAGGAGTACACCAGACAAAGCAAAATTAATTTGCAAAGACAGTGAAAGGTGTTTTTGCTTTGGTTTGTTTGTTTTAGTTAGCTCCTAGCACTCATGGAAATCTTGATTGTATCACTCACTGGGTACAAACCTAATGAAAAGACAGCTCTGGTACTAAATCCCAGAATTAACACATTAAAATATTAAATAAAAATATGAAATAAGAAATGATGGCCCAACCAAAGGAATAAGATGAAGGTCTAGAAACCATCAACAAAGAAGATGAGGCTTTAGATATTGCAAGCAAAAACTTAGGGAAAAAAATGATCCTGAATATGCTCAAGGAGATAAAGGAAAATGCAGAGAAATTACTAACTCATATCAGGAAAGCAATGAATTAACAGAAAGAGAATATCAGAAAAGAGAGGGAAAGTTTTTAAAAGAAACAAAGAGAAATAATTGATCAAAATAACAAAGGAAAAATTTCCTAGATACTATTTGATTTTTTTACCTTGATGAAAATTTTAATTTATAATTATATTAGTCATAACAAAAGGTTTCAAGTTTCTACATAAAGGGCACAATTTTAAAAATTATTGTACTTCTTGTTAGCAACAAGTATTTAACAATATAAGCAATGTAAAAATACAATAAAGACATTAAAATAACATATGTTACCAAAGACCATATCTATAACATTCTTTTACACTTATGTGGTAAAAATTACAAGTTAAGGAAAGGAATATAATTATTTGATAAAAGATATAATATGTTTTTATATGGGAAAATAAGTTTTGTAATGCTACTGATTCTCAAAAAAAGTATCTATAAATTCAATGCAACTCAGTTTATTTAAAATTCAAAGAGGTGCTAAGATCTTAGTTTCTAACTAACTCCTCAAACACAAGATTCCCAGGGATCCTTGTAGAACTCATTGATTCTAAAGATGAGTGGGTGAAATAAAAGACAATCCTGAAGTACCTTGTTTGCCAGAATATAAGATGTGAAGAAATGAAGAAAAGTTGAAAAGAAAAATAGGATGTGGGGGCATATCAAAAGAGCAAAAGGGACAATATGAAAGAGTTCTTTACAACCAATGTGGGAATAACACCACCAAAAAAATAAATGATATAAAAATGATAGGATTGGATTATAACACAAAGAATAAAAAAATTGTACATGGATTTACACTATGTAAATAAAGAACTAAATAAACAAATACATGGGACAACTCTTTCTTACAAAGAATTTCAATAGAGAAATGAAGAAGGAAAGAGGGAACACCATACAGTGATAATTTCCACAAATAAGATGCACCCAATGGATGGAAAAATAATTGGAAATAGTTGAAGTAGAAACAGGATATTTGCACTGTACCAAGGTACACCTTGCACAAAATATTTAGTAATTACAAAGAGAAAAAAGTAATTTTTCAGTGGAGAATCTGGCAGACTCCACTTTAACCAAATGATCAACGTTAATTTCACAAGTACTAAGTCATGTTGAAATCATGTATCTCCTAATATGTTCAAAGAAAAGATCACATCATCTTTCTGATGTCCTCCCTGATAATACATTACCACAATCTAATCATGAGAGAATGAAAACATCAGGGAAAAAAAAAAAACAGTAAGAAGGAAACTCTACACAATTACTGATAAGTACTCTTGCAAATGTTTCTATGTCATGCAAAACTAGGAAAGACCAAACTCTCAAACTGGAGGAAACCCATGAGACATAATTATATGCAGTGCGGTATCCTAAATGGGATCTGGAAGCAAAAATTACAGTTGGGAAAAAAAGAAACTGGTAAAATCTGAGCAAAGTTTGTAGGTCAGTTAATAGTATCATTACAATGAAAGAGTAACATAAAGGCAAGCTTGTGAAAGGTATGTGAAGACTAAAATGTATTTACATCTTTTTTGCTGGTCAAAATTACCTTAATTCTGAAAGGAGCTTGCAAGCTAATCCTAAAATTTTTGAGATAAACCACAAAACCAAAATTGCCCATGATAAATTTGGAGAATATTAAGAACCTGTGGGGGGAAAACCCTACCTGTTTTGAAGACATCATGTTGGAGTCTCATTAAATATGGTAATTTATAGAAGAGATATCAACAGGCTTTGTAAATAAATGGCAAAGTATTTTAAATAGTGCTAGAATATTTTGGATCAAGTGAAGAAAAACTATATCTGCACATCAATATGCATGAAATTCCAGTTATATTATTTTAAGTAAAAGAAAAAGAAAAACCAACCATGAGAAAATATTTGTGAACATGTTGGAAAGATTTTTGAGAATTAATTTGTTACCTACAAGATTTTAAAAATACAAATAAAATATAATCATTAAGTATATTTAGCAAAAGAATGTGCCCATAATTGACAAATAATTACAAATAAATAAAATATAAACAAATTTATTTAAAAATTGCAACTTGTAAAAGTCAATAAGAAAAATAAGAAAGAGTTATCAACATGCAACTCACAGAAATGGAATACTAAATGGTCAATAAATATTCAGATGCTAAAATTTATAATTAGTATTTGGTTTCCTAAGTTATTATTACTGTGTTGACAATTACTTAATAATCTAATACAATGAGATATTAGCAAATATATACAAAAAGGAAATATTCAGACTCTGCTGTGGAGTATAAGTTGGTATGTTTTGAGTATATGAATTGACATCACAAATTTGAAGAAAATTTGGTTATTTCTATCCATTTTATTTGAGCTTATACAGCAATTCAACTCCAAGAAACAATTAAATTCTAGAGAAATGTTACCCTAATTAGGCAAAGTGTGCTCAAATGTGCTCGAAGTGTTAGTGATTTGCAATATTCTTGTTCTGGAATATCCTCATCAGGTTTTGAAATCATGTTTACTCTGGATGCATAAAAGTGTATTTGAACTGTTTCCTTCCTTTACTATTGTCTGGAAGAAACTGTCTTGGAAAATTCTTAAGTATGGTACCTTGTGCACCTTTCTTTCTTTATGGAATTTTTATACAGATTTTTTTTCACACTTAGACAAATTAAACATGTGTATTATTGGAAAGCAGATGTGGCTCAAGTGGTTGGGTTCACGTCTACCATATAGGAGGCCCTGGGTTCAGTTCCTGGGGTCTGCTGGTGAGGGCAAGCTGGCCTGTGCCCATGGAAAGCTGATGGCCCACACCCAAGATGTGCAGCAAGGTGATGCAACAAAGGGAGACAGACACAGAGGAAAACACGCAGCAAATGGACACAGAAAGGAGACAGTGAGCACAAGCAGGAAGAGGGGGCTGAAATAAATAAACAAAATAAATATTTTTTTAAAATGCATGTTATATATATTGTTTCAAATTTTAAAATTAAAATGTCACTTTCTTCTCTTCAAGAAATATTACCAACTTGGTACATTTTTCCAAAAATTTAAAAATTTTTTGCCTACATGGAATATGTGTTAGTTTGTGTGTTTTTTGTTCACAAGTATATTTTTATCCAGAAAAATTACTTTTTTCATTCAAGTAAATGCAAATATGAAACCAGGGGAGGGCGCCAGGCTGGGACAAATAGTGCCTACCTCCTCCCCTGACAGAAGAAGGGGAGAAGATGGCCACTGCACCCTCAGTGGACCACAACCACCCCTACTCTGTTGCAGCATACTAATCTTAGGAGCAGGCCCCCATCTGCCTTGTGACTGGGTGGTCAGCAGCCCAGCCTGCTGAACTGGACCCCTTCCTCCAGTGAAGAGCATCTTGGGGGAGGGGGAATATGAAAACAGGGGGAAGCAATGAGGGTGAACATTTGTCACTGGTAGCAGCAGCAGCAGCAATGATGGATATTTAAGAATGGAACATTGAACAAAAACAACACAACTGTCCAGAAGTAGTTTGTGAATAGGAGAAATATGGAATCAGAACCTGGGGAATGGGGAAGAGCAGAAGGAGTATGAGGGGCAAAGCTAGCTCCCTGTTACTAGTGCCCCATCTGAGGAAAGGGGAAACAGGCCTAGAGTGGACACAGATAAGTTTGGATAAATGGCCCCAGCACAACTTAGGTGACCACCATAAGTTGGTCCACCTCAACCTCACCTATACAAAAGGTGATTTGGAATCTCCCTCATTGCAGTATGCTCAGATTCTTGGGTGAGGGTAAAGTGGGCTGGAGCCTTTGTGAAGAGGGGTTAGGGCTGAAACCCCTCCTGCTTTTCTGCACCTGAAGATAGCATCACTGTACCACTTAATTACTGCAAAACTTAGGTACCTTGGGAAAGGGATCGAGGGAGGTGTGAGCCACAGTAGAAACAGGGACCTGGTTTGATTGGGGGCATCCTCAGAGCCTGAGCACCCAACCTCCATTGGTCACACCTGCTGTTTTCAATATTGGACACATCAGAAGAAGATGGGACTTGGGCCCATTTTAAGGCCAGTGGAGCCCTGCACAGACCACTTGATGTGAATGCAGAAGGAAGATAGGAGGAACAGAAAAGGAACCCCCAAACTAAGAGTCCAGACAGCAATGTTCCCACACCTGAGAGAATGGGGAGGCAGCAGGTGAAGGTTGGGACCAAGAGGGACATTAGCCTTGTACAAGAGGGTAAGTATGTGTGGGTGGGATGTGTCCCTGGGAAATGAAACCAAAGGAAACCTGCTCCCCACTCTGTCAGAGGTGGCCCTAGGTGGCTGGTGTGCTGTGTAGTGTGTGTTGGTGAAGGCTGGAGTGGGACCGGGCATGTCCAGGAGGGGTTGTTTATGCATAGGCCTGTGGGAAGGGGCAGAGGCAGTGGGAGTGGAGTAAGGCTGCCCAGGCCCAGGACATTGCTCCCCAGGACAGAAGCCCAGGCGCTGTGGTCATTGCTCCTCCTCCGAGGGCTTTCGCGAAATTCCCTCTTCCTGTGCCTTCTTCAGTTTTTTGAGTCTGCGGCTCTGTTTCCTCCCTGGAGTTGTGGAGGTTTTCTGGGTTTTGGCAGCAGCTTCTTTCTTCTCCCTTTTGGTGGGTCCTGAGGTCTCTTGGGTGTTGGCTTTCGCTTCTCAGTGCAGTCCTTTTCCTGCTTGGAGGCTAAGGGCTGGCTGGACTTCGGCTTGATTTGCTCATCTTCCCTTCTCCAGAGAGCGCATGGAGGAGAGATGGCTGGAATGTGCAAACTCACTGCTGATCTACAGTTGCAGCGAGCTCCAGGCTGCCTGGCTCTGCCTTGGTCTCCGCTGTTAGCAAAGGCTGATGCCTTCTTGAAGCCTTACCAGTGCCTGAAACAGCCCAGGCTCAGAGGATCTTAAAAAGTGTAAGTACATTTTTAAGAAATGTTAGAATATTTGTCGAATATTAATGAAAAAAAATTTCTCATTAATAAAGCTAGTATTAGTATTAGTAATAGTATCACATTTAAAACTATCTGGATTTTTTTTCCCCTATAGCAGAATAATATGCTAAAATTTTTTATTGCATAAAATGGATTTAATTGCACAAGCTCACCCATATTTCCAACTTTTTTATAGTCTAATGTACTAAAGCAAATAACTTTTTATTCAACCTTTTGGTTATCATTTCCATAACTCTATAAGATAATGGTAATCTACCATTTATAAAAACTATTTTTCAACTTAAAAAGCACCACTTGATTTCCTTTTATATCATTTAGGGATTCAGCATAACTGGTAATAATGGACTCTATCTCTTCACATTTTTTGTAATTATCATATTATGTCTTCTTTTTATTATGTCAGTATATTTAGAAAATATTTTAAAATATTCTGTGGCTGATTCCATCTACTTATATAATTTGTCATGATCATTCCCCATTGAGTTGATATCTTCCCTCACTCCTTTGTCCTTCCACCTTGATCATAGGATTTTTCCTTAGTATTTTCAGGATTGATAACATTAAAATTCACTTTGGACACAAAATTAAATTTTTAAGTTTTAATAGAAAATTTGAATTAATTGTTGAAAACCGTAAGCCATTAGCACAAACTTAGTCACATTGATCACAAAAATGCAAAGAATTGTGCTGCATTAAATAACTTAATCATTGTGGAATTTGAAAAGGTATTCCTATGACCAAAGACTTATTGATTATTATCTTTATATCTCTATCAGTTTCTCAAAATCATACCAATGGTTGGCTTTTACAAATTTCTTCCTTTTTCTTCACTTCCTTTCTTTCCTCACTTTTGCCCCTTCTTCTTGTCTGTAACTACCTCCTTTCCTTTCTCCCTCTTTTCCAAACTTCTTTCCTTTTTAAAATTATTTTCTCTCTTCCTCATCCTTCTTATTTTGATTTTCATTAGATTTCAGGGATCCAATTTTTAAAATTAAGACTACATATGTTTAAATGTTTTCCTAAATATAAAAAAAAAATAATTAAAAATATTTAGATACTTTTTGCATTGATTGGCTGGAATTTCTTTCCCTTTATTTTTTAAAAAAAATTATGTACTCCAATAAATGAAGCTGTAATTTGTATTAATTTCTTTAGGGAACTCCTGTATAGCTGTCAACCTGGAGTTTTATTTCTTCCTCAGAAATAATACATAGGACATACAGATTATGAGACTTCACCTATCAAAAAAATGTATTTTGCCCTTATACTTGATTTTAGTTGGTATTTTAATTTCCTAGGCTGTTCAAAGCAAATACCATGAAAATGGTCTGATTGAACAATGGGAATTTATTCACCCATGGTTTTGAGACCAGAAAAATGTCCAAATCATGTCATCATTAAGGCAATGCTTTTTTTTTTGCCAAAAACTGGTGACTGGGGTATTTGGCACTTCTGCCACATGTCAAAGCTCATGGTGGTACCCCCTGGTATCTCCCTTCTCTTGCAGAATTCATTGATTTCAGTTTCTTGTCTCCATGATTTTCTTTCTTTGAATTTCATTCTGTTTATAAAGTACTCCAGTAATAGAAATAATACCAAACCTGAGTGTGGTGAGTCACATCTTAACTGAAGTAGCCTCTTCAAAAGTTCCAATTTCAAATGGGTTTACCTCCACAGGAATGGATTAGATTTAAGAATATGTTTTTCTGGGACACACTCAGCTTTAAACCACCACTGTGATATATAGAATTTTAGATAAAAAAATCATCTTCCTATAAAAGTTTCATGGCATTGAGCCAGTATCTTCTATAATCTTGTGCTTGTGATGTGAATTTAGATGGCAGTCCAATTTCTATTAATTTGTAGTTGACATTTTCTTTCTCTCTAGAAGCTCCTGTGGTCTTTTATTTATACCTGGTTTTTCATGTTTTCAACTGTTTCCTTTCCTTTACTATTCAGTTCTTTCATGTGGCAGCAAATATCTTCTTGTTTCTGTTGTTGTTTGTTTGTTCTGTTATGTTTTGTAAGCCTCTCTGTAAAGGTTCTTGTTCATTCTAATGTTTTATTTTGTTCTCCAAATATATCTTTACTTTCAAGGGTCCGTTTTTTTGTTCATATAGTTTGATTATTATATTTAATATATTTTCCTGTAGGGCTTGATATCTTCATAATATTTAAGAAAGCATGGCAGTGCTAATTTTTCTAAACAATTGGTGTTTTCTTTAGTATTATTATGAGATGGAGGGGGCTATTTTTTTAATTATTACTCTCTGTTTTTGTGATAACCACTTGCCTCTGGAACTCTATATGTGGACAGGATTTCAGGGTAAGCATTCAAAAAATTTGATTTTATGGTGAGGAAATTCAAAAGACTTAAGATGAATTGTTTGTTACATTTTGGATCCACTACTGGTCAGTAAAAGAGAAAGAAGAGCAAGCAGGGGAGAATAGATGTGGGACCTAACCGATATCTCTGAGCAGATTTTTTTCAGCCAACTTCCCTATTGGGGATGCTTTTTAAAATTCTGTCCACTGCTTTACTTGCTAACTAGGACTTTAAAGTTTCTTTGACACCTTCCCATCCTGCAGACCCACCCACAAGTCCATTCTCTTTTACTATAAATACTGCACTATATCCTGGGCTATTGCTATGTCTTTCTGTATTCATCAACAGGTTATATTGTTTTCTTTTTAAAAATCAATTTATTGAAAAGTAATCATAAACAGAAAATCCATCTACAGTGTACAACCAATATTTTTGGTATAAACACACAGGCTTGTGCATTCATCACTGTAATCAATATTAGAGCATTTCATTACTCCAAAAAGAAAAATCCCCTACCCCTTATTAGTCACTTCTCAAACCTCTATCTTTCTCCTGCCATGCATATCTGCTAGTCTACTTCCATCTCTAAAAATGTATTTGAATTTATATTTTGTATAGATGGAGTTCCACAATATGTAGTACTTTGTGTCTGGTTCCTTTCACTTACATACTTCTTTTTTAACCATTGATAAAAGGATTATTAATATATTACTATCCTTACACTTGATAGTTTGCTTTGGTTATATTTCTGCCCCAAATATCATACTATTTTTCACATCTTACAACATTAATATATATGTGTTCTGTTTCAAAGAAAAACATTCATTATCATCCCCATATATTAGCATATATTAGCACTGCTAATTAAAAACACTATAATATGCTTTCATCATTTCTATCCATGTCCAAACATTTACAAACAACTTTTTTTCTAATTATGCACAAATTAAACCTCAGCTTTTCATTCTCTATTCTCATTCTATATTCTGGTGGTCTATATTCTAGCTCTTAACTCCATGATTTTGTTAATTAACTTTAGTTCATATTAGTGAACTCATACAATAATTGTCCTTTTGTATCTGGCTAGCTTCATTCAACATAATGTCCTCAAGAGTCATCTATGTTTAATATGTCTCACTACTTCATTTCTTAAACCTAAATTATATTTCATCATCATCATATATATATATATACACACACACAAAATTTATACATTCATTGGTTGATGAAGATCTGGGTAGTTTCCTTCTTTGGCAAATGTGAATAATGCTTCTATGAATACCAGTGTGAAGATGCCTGTTTGTGTCAGTGCTCTCAGTTTTTCTTGGTATCAGTAGTGGTATTGCTTGATCACATGGAAGATTTATATTTCAATTCCTTAGTAACCACCAAAATGCTTTCCACAGCAGCTATAACATTGTACATCCCCACCAACAGTGAATGAGCATTTAATCTTTCCACATACCAACACATGCAGCTTTCTGATTCCATAATAGTGGCCATTCTAGTAAGTGTGAAATGATATCTCATTGTAGCTTTGATTTGCATTTTCCTAATAGCCAGTGATGTTGAACATTTTTTCATGTGGTTTTACTTCATTTTTATTTCTTCTTTGGAAAAATGTGTATTCAAGTAACTTTGGCCATTTTTTATTCAGACTGTTTGTCTTTTATTGTTGAGTTGTAGAATCTTTCTATACATAATGGATATTAAACCCTTATTTGATATGTGATACCCGAATATTCTCTTCCATTGAGTAGGTTGCCCTATTAACCCTCTTCAGAAAATCCTTCGAAGTGCAAAGGTGTTTAATTTTGAGGAGGTCCCACTCATGTATTTTATATTCATTGTTCATACTTTAAGTGTTAGGTCTAAGAATACACCTTCTACCACCAAATCTTGAGGAGACTATCTTCTAGGAGATTTATAGTACTGATATTTATATTTAGTTGATCCATATTGAGCTTATTTTTAATAAAGAGTGAGATAATGGTTCTCTTTAATTCTTTTCTTTATGTATGGCCAATTCTTCCAGCACCATTTATTGAAGAGACTTTGTTGTCCCAACAAAGTGAAAATCAGAGGCTTGTAAAAACTCATTTGACCATAGAAGTGAGGGTCTATTTCTGAACTCTCAATTTGATTCCTTCAATCAATGTATTTATCTTGATGCCAGTAAAATGTTGTTTTGACCACTGTAGTTTTGTAGTATGCTGTAGAGTCAGGAAGTGTGAGTCTTTCATCTTCACTCTTCTTTTTAACATGTTTTTGCCTATTCTGGGACACTTTTCCTTCCAAATAAATTTGGTAATTGATTTTTCTATTTCTGTAAACTAGGCTCTTGGAAATTTGGATGGTATTTCATTGAATCAGTAAATCAATTTGTGTAGACTTGGCATATTAATTATATTTAGTCTTTCAATCCATGAACATGGAATATCCTTCAATTTTTGTAGTTCTTTCATTTCTTAGAATCATATTATATGGGAATGATTTTTCTGGTACAGAAAAAGTATCCTAATGACATCAATGAGTTGTTGTTTTTTTGTCTGACAAAACAATTCCTGGAAAAAATTTTCTTGTATCTTTCTCTAGGACATTAAAGAAAACAAAATTGTCACTTTTATACCACTTAGATTTCTATTTCAGCAGATTAAATTGATCATTTATAACATAAGTGTCCATTAGGTGGTGGTAATGATTGGGTTTTTTCAAGAAGAGAAGCATATATTCTTTAGAGTCTTAATTGTTTTTCCATATGGGAAATGGGGCCTAATATAAATTATAGTATAAATTTCAATATAAGCTCTCTATATAAGTGAGAAGTTTGTTTATTTTACATATGCATTTTTGTTGGCTGGATCATTTTAATTTAATATGGTTGAAACCTTGTATTGGTAATGACATCTCTAAAACTGAAAAAATCAAGAAAATTCTGTGCTAAATTCTGGATTCTCAAAGCTAAAAGAAATAATTATATGTTTGTAAAGATGTTAATATAGAGTGAAAATTATCAAAGTTCCAAACAAATATTAATTAGGTAAAGCAATGTGTGTATTTTAAATAATATTAGAATGGGTCACTAAATATATATTTAAAAAACTGAGTCTTAAAAGATGTTCATACCCACACATTGGTATACCAAATCTTTGCAGGTAAATTTCTGCTCTAAAGCATGTTTCTGACCCTACACCTTGATATATATTTCCTAGATAATTTAATCCATAAGACCTAATAGTTAACAAGGATGTCAAAAAGCAGGTAGAGAGATTAAACTCTAGAAGAGCTTATTTGCTTCCCCTAGTTATGGGTTATCAATCTGGTATGTTAAGTAGAAAGGTGAAAGAGTACTTCTTTAGCAATATATTTAAAAAAAACAATTTAATAACCTTTTTACTAAGAAATTTTAAATGTATGATTTCCTTGATATTGATTCACCTAAATAGATTATGTTTTGGATTTTCATAAAATCTAACATCTATAAATGAAAATTTTGCGTAATGAATTCATTTTCTTTTTGTCCATATAGTGGAAACTTAAAACAACTATTAGCAATAGAAAGAAGCTTCATATATGGTACATTTGACTTTTACCACATGTAAAAGTGTAAGTAATATAAATAATAAGAAAGCTTAATTCCTGGTTAATTTTCAATGGGCTAAACCTAGCCCTACAAACCTAGCTCTGGATCCACATTTCAGTTTTCAATCTTTTATTTATTTTTATTTTTAAAAAGATACTTAGATTACATAAATGTTACATAAAAAATGTAGGGGTTTCCCATATGTCCCACTCCCTATCCCTCCCACACTTTCCCACATTAACAAAATCCTTCATTAGTGTGGTACAAGTAGACCTCAATGTGTATGATTTTTATAATTGTATGCTCATATTTACACCTAGTAATCTCAACAACAGGTGGAAATTGCACTTCAGAAGGACTTTTTTCTTTCTATAACATATAAGCTATTGTTCTATTTTGTTAACAAAGAAAGTTATAGAACATTTACCTCAGCAATATATTATTAATGAAAATATCACTCCTATTTTTCTCACTACATGGACAAATACATGAGATGGAATTATGTTTGCATAAATAAAGGGTTTGCTAGTATATAAATATATTTCCTCCCCACATGAAAAAATTCTGCATTTATAAAGATCAAGATTTGATTTACAAGAACAAAATTTGGGATAATTTATTATCATTTCTTCAGGATACATATTGTTCATGTGGTTTGATATAGAACACACCTTAGTGATTTTATCAGGAGGTTATAGATTTATTTCTCCTAAACCTTTTTTAAAAATAAGTCAAATTAGTAAATGTGGGTATGAAGTTAAATAAGTATTTTTATGTAAATTTAAAGTAATTTATGGGTGTGTGCAGCTTTTTCTCAGTTCCAATAGGGAGGAGAATGGCACCATTTCCCACCAAGGTGACCTGGGAGATGACCAAAAAGCACACACAAAGAGAGGACAGTGCACCTCTGGGAAATCAGAGAGCCTTATTAAAGGTCTCAAAATATTAAATATAACTTGTAATAAAAGTATCTTTAATTTCTTGTATATACTATTATTTCTCAATGAATTAATATATTAATATATGAAATATATATATGTACTTTATACATTCACAGTCACATTTGAGAATGTGAGAAATAGTGATACAGATTTTTTTACTTCAAGTTTTTAATATTCATTTAACAAACTTTCTATATTTACTCATTTAACAAACTTTTGTTCATTGAATAATGTTAACCAAGTGTTTTGTGCTTAATATAACAATTTTCTTTCAAATGTTTCATTATTTAGATAACCCCACTGGAAATTCTTTATTTTCACTCAAGTAGGGCACAGAGGTGCTGCCATTTAGGGAAAGGCAAGAATAGAAAAAGTAATAGTGCTGTTATGGAAATAATAATAACATCTTCCAATTAATACTAGCTATTATTATTTAAATCTTTCCTGTGGGAAAATTCTTGGCAGAAATTAATAATCCCATTTGTTTAAAAAACATGATTTATACATTGCATTATTATGGTACATATTTTATCAGAGCCGAGAAATCATTAACAATTTCCACCAGGTAAAATAAATGAAGAATAAGCCATGGTGTAAGAAGAACAATAGAAACTAACTTTGCATTTTATTTTCAAAACATAGCTTCAGTTTGAATTTTCTATCATGAATGTGTGATTTTTTAAAAACAATATTTTTATTATTTTTATTTTCTAATAAGTTTAAAATGAAGAGAGAAATTATGTTTGCCTTTAACTGAATTGTCATTATTCAGACAAAATTGATGGTAATTGGATGTTTTAAAATGTTTGGAGATAGCTTCCAAAATCATTTTGGTAATTAAAGTATGTGAAATATATAGAATGCTTTTTTTATTAATGGAAAAATAATTTTTTCCTTAAATAAAATGAGGGAACAGAGGTGGCTTAAGTAGTTGAGTGTATGCTTCCCATATGGGAGGTCCCGGATTCAGTTCCTGGTGCCTCCTAGAAACAAATAAAAGCAAACAACAGGGAAAACAAAATGAAAACACCAACCCATGAAAGCCTGTGTGGTTCAGTGGTTGAGCACTGGCTTCCCACATATGAGGTCTGAGGCTCAATCCCTGGCACTGGTGCCTCAAAAACCAAACAAAACAAAAAACAAACAAACAAAACAAACCACATTCAAGAGAATCCTTTCCTGAGAAGTCCCCCAGGTTGAAATAAGAATACAAGGGTTTTAGTGTTTCTATTATATTTATGTTCAGCGAAGTAAAGGAAATATGCTCATGATGCTTGACAATTTGGGAACCCTCAGAAGATAAACAAAAATAATCAAATGGAAATTAGAAAATTTAAAAAAAAAGAAAAAATGACATTATTAAAAAAGAGAGAAATATGGAACAAAACTTGAATGAATATAGAAATTGCAGAAGGTTCACAGAATAGCAATTTTTGTGGTCAAGGTTGTGTAAGATTTCATGAGTCTATCTATAAAATATAAAAAGCCATAGTATCAAAAATTATAATGATACAGAACTAAAATTTAGTTCTCTCCCTGCTAAGGTGAAAAAATTTCTTAAATCATTATTCTCTTTTTAGTAAAAATTTTAAAAGTGTTTTTCTCCTAAATAATCAGTTTAAAAAGGGGGTTTTAAGCTTTTTGTTCCACAGACCTCTTTGCTAGTTGAAAACCATGACCCTTACTAAGTCTACACTATATTGTGTATTATTTAAAAATATATCAAACCCACTCCAATACGTCCTTACAAGAAAAATGGTTTTTTGAATTTCAATTCAAGCTCATGGACCCTGTGTTAAGAACCACTGGTTTAAAAGATAAAAGACTGAGTTTTATTAAAATAATTTATTGTAATTAATGTTAACTTTATTGTTTAACAAGTCTTCTCATTTTAAAAGAAGCAAAAGAGGGATATACTAAATACAATGAGTTTTTATGGCTAAGAGATTTCAAAGTGAGTTGGGAGGTCATTCCAGAGGTTATATTTATACATGTCTGAGCAGGATCTCATTGACTGCCACAGCAAACAATACCTAAAACCACAGGGCTCCTGAGGGCTCTAGATACATCTAGACACTATAAGCAGGGCAGATAGGCTCAGCAATTCAGCACCCTGTCAGTGGGCCTTACTTTGGAATTTTTGTTCCCCAATGTAACAGAGTTAGACTCATTTATAGTTTCCTTACACATTGCTCTTCTGCCTCTTTTAATTAAACCTATAAAAAGTATTAAAATCTTTTAATACTTTTAAAGTATATGTCCCAGAGGCATATAATCTTTGCTCTGTTCATGTGCTTGTTGGGCCCCAAATCTCAGCAGAGTTGCAGCACCTACTCTCCAGTTCATTGGATTCACCCAGGACAACTAACAATGTGCATTTCACATTTCACATTGTCATTCAATTCCCTGATACCATGTCCCATTTTTTCCTTTCTTTTCTTATTCTTTTCTCCTGTCTTTTCAATTTCCAATGTTCTGTCTCCCATTTCACCTATTCTCTCCTCTATCATTTTTAATCTGCTATTATATGTCTCCAATGTATTTTTTAAGGAGGTACCATGGGTTGAACCAGTGACCTCATACACGGGAAACAGGTCATCAAACCACTGAGCTATACCCCATCCCTCTAATATATTTTTAAACTCATGCATTGTGTCTTACATTCCCATCAGCTCTCTTACTTTTCATTATAAGCTTACAAATTATTCTTAATATTCACCCAGTGTCTTCTTAATATTCTTTATCTCTTTAGTCATGTTTTACTTCAACTCTTTGAATTGATTTAAGAGATTTTTGTGATTATCATTGATTAGTTGTTTTAAATCCTGTGTCTTGCCAGGATTTTTTTTTTTTTCCTTCAGCTGTGCCATATTTTCCTGCTTCTTAGTCTTGCTTGCAATTTTTTTTCTGAAGTCTAGGCATCTTAATATGTTGGTGATTTTATTCTGATGGTTAATTTCTCTCTCTTGCTTAATGATTCTGTTTCACAGCTCTTCTTTGATTTTAGTGTTTAGAATTCAATGGGAATTGAACCTAGGTCCTCATGCATGTAAAGCAGGTGCTCAACCACTGAGCTACAACTGCTGCACTCTTCTTTGATTTTTGGTTGCACTTAATTCTAAGTTTTTTAAATTGCCCATCTTGACTTATCAAAATAAGTACACAGATTCACTAATGGGGAATTTGGGAAAAGAACCTAAAAGCAGTTTTTCTCCTTGCATGCTCCCCTCCAGCCAGCAGATGGTGCTCATTTGTGAATCTTTCCATGGAAGTGACTTTTGCAAACTCCACTTGCCTGTGATTCTGGTCTAGCCAGAGCCAAGGTTCAAAGTGGATGTTGCTTGACAAAATTCTCTGAAAAGAAACCGCTCTCCACCCTCAACTGCACTCTCCCTTTTCCTAGGAAAGAGGACATCTGTTCCCCTATCAGGCTGTTTGCCTTGAGGGTGTGGGAGGGATGCCATTCCTGACCACAGGGTTAATAACCCACAGTTTTTTTATTCAGATTCTTTGTCACTTTTTCCCTCACCCTTCTGGGTTCACATATGCTTTCCTGGTCTTCAGACCCCTAAAGCAGTTTCCCTGGACATCTTTTGCCCTTCAAGCCATTTTTTGAGAATTTAAGCCTGCCTACTTATTCTGATACTATCTTCCATCTTGATCATAGGATTTTCCCTTATTAATTTCAATACTGGTAGCAGTAAAATTCTCCTTGTAAAAAACACCCAAATTTGTTTTAATCTAAAGTTTGAATTAAATGTTGAAAAATTTAGCCATTATCAAAAATTACTAATATTGACCCCAGAGAAAAGGAAATGAATGAGCTGGGTTAAATACCATGATACTTGTGGACTTTCAAAAAGATATTCCTATGACCAAAGGGTACTGATTATTCTTTTTATACTCCATCAGTTTCTCAAAATCATACTTATATTTGGCCATCTTCTTATTGAATATATAGCTTTCTTTCTACCTTTCTTCTTTTCTTCATTTTCCTCTTCACTTTGCTTTTCTTCTGTCCTTCCCTTTCTCCCTCTTGCTCTCCTGTCCTCTCCCTTCCTTTTTCCATATTAAAATTATTTTTCCTGTGTTTGTCCTCCTCCTTCTCCTTCTTTCTATCACTATTAAGTTTATATTCCCCATTTTTCTATTAAAATATATGCTTTCATAAATATTAAAATCAATTCAAAATACTTAAAGTTTGCATTGATTTGATGGAACTTCATTATTTTATTTTTAATTTTTATTTTACTCCAATATATATTGTTGTAATTTGATTTAATATCTTTTGGGAGTTCATGTGCAGCTACTAAACTAAAATTTTATCTATTCTTCAGAAATAATGCATAGGAGATAAAGGTTATAAAACTTCACATATCAAACAAAGGTATTTTACCCTTATACTTGATTTTGTTGGTTAAAGAAACTTAGAGAAAACATCTCCATTTACAAGTTTCATAGATTGTTACAGTATCTTCTAGAATCCTGGGCCTATAAATTTTGATACCAGTTAATAAATTTTAGTTGATTTTTTTTCTCTCTATAAGCACTTGTCTTTTATTTACACGTACTGTCGTTTATTTTCAGTTTTTTCTTATTCTCTTATATTAAATTTTTTTTAATGTGGGAGCAAATATTTTCTTACATTTTCTAGGCTATTCTTGGTAGACATTCTTTATGTAACAATTCTAATGTTGAATTTTTCTTTTCAAACATATCTTTACTTTCAAGGGTCAATTATTTTGTTCACATACCTTGGCCACAATCTTTTATGTATTTTCCTGTAGGTTTTTATATTTTTTTAATATTAAAGAATGTAGTATTATGCAGATTTTTCTGCAAGCTTAGTTGTGATTTCTTTAGCAGTGTAATGAAGAGGGAGGGTTTATTTCTTCTTCTTCTTCTTTTTTTTTTTTTTTTTGGCTTAGCTATTTTGCCCCTGAAATTCTAGATATGGGCAGGATTTCAGAAAGAATATTCAAGAAACTCTACATTAGTTTGAGGAGAATTCAATAGCCTTAAGATGAATATTTGTGGTTCTTCTGATTGATACCCACAATTGCTCAAAGAAAGACGTGAGAGGTTAACTGATGTGATGAACTAACTGATATTTTTTGCAGAACTTCCCATCCATGTCCTTATTGTTAACCACTTTCTTATTTGTATCCATGAATACACTTTCTAACTCTGAGTTTAAACTTTCTTTGAGACATCCCCATCCTCCATTCCCCAGCCACAACTCTGCTTTTGTTTACTACAGAATTGTACACATATCTTGGGTTTCTGTTCCAATAATATTTCTTACTCATCTACAGTTTACACTGTGGTCTTTTCAAGGTATATCAATCCTCTTATTCCAAGATTTTTCAAGGGATTGTTAATTAATATCTGTTCTTGAAGTGTCAAGAAGAATGAGAAACCAAGGCTTGTGACCTTGTTATAATGAACCAGAAATTGCCTAGCATATTATTGTAATTTTAGTCCATTTAACATCCACTTATTTTGAAATCTAAATTTTCAGTGCTCAATCTATCATACAGTAGTTTTATACCATTATCTTTTGAATTTGCTATTAATTTACAATCTATAATATTTTAATTTGTCCTTTGAGTATGTGAAGTTAAATAATACCATAATTTAGAATAAGTGCTCCTCAGAAATCTTTGCTCCTTTAAAAAAATTTCTGCTTTTGGTAATTGATTTTCCTTTATAGGTTTAGGTTTAATGTTCACCCAAATGTGATAAGGTGGGAAAAATTAGAAAAGAAGGGTTGGAAAGAAGGGTAGGAGGGAATTGATGGTGGAGGAGACTTTGAGGGAAAATGGGAAACCAGGATCTACCAGGAAGTGATCAGAGATATGACACAGTCAGAATTATCAAAAGATCCTGAGTCTTCAAGTGACATCATCGACATGGTGTGTATTAGTCTGGGATCTCTGAGGAAACAAAACTCACAGGAGATATATGTAAATAGTATTAGATTTTATTAAATTGTCTCACATTTGGGGATACACAAGTCCAAATTCAATAGGGGAAGTTGCAAACCAGGGGCTCCGATGAGGGTCTTTGGTGAGTTCCTCAGGAAACACTGGTTGTCCAAAGTAGAGATGGGAATTCTCTTTCCCTGGGTGCTGAAATAACTTACCCTTTTAAGGCCTTCAATTGATTGGAAGAGACATGACACATTTCTGACAGCAACCTCCTCAGTTAATTGCAGATGTAACCAGCATTTATGCAATCAACTCACTGATGATTAAAGTTTATAAAATGCCTTTGTATTACAATTGGTCCAGTGCTTGCTTGACCAAACAACTGGGCACTATTACCTGGCAGAGTTGATATGTTAGCCTAACCACCACATGAAGACAAAGGCATCCTCTTGAAAAGTCTCCCTTCAGAAACAACTAATTAAAGGACAACTCCCACTTGCTTTGAGCTCTAGAAGATGATAGAAATTGGAGAAGGACTCCACAAATGCTGAATAAAAGAAATATAAAGATAGTAGATCTACAACTGGGAGTTGCCAGTCACCCTCCCCCTCACATGGTTTTGCATAGGTTAAAATTCACACAGTGGCAACATAACCTGGATACCTCTTACTGTGGGTACAGACCACAAAGCCATTCATTGTTGCAAGTTAGAATCCCAGCTAAGAATAATTAAGGCACTTTTGAAGAGCTAAGCACTTAGAAAACATGTATAAAATATTTAGCCCCTTTTTAAAGCCATAGTGAATGAGACAGTGTGACATTATTGCTATAGAGAAAAATTGAAAAATGGAACAGATTAGGGATATATGTGGATTGGTTGACACAGTCTTTTCTGGATGGCACTCTGTCAATTGGATATCAGACTGGGAAAAAAATAACCTTGACTACTGTTTCACATCACATTGATAATTAAATTACAGATGGATGCAAATCTAAATATGAATGGTAAAAAATAACATTTTAAAAGAAACATAAAAGTATGTCTGCATGAATTTGGGTGGACAAAGATTTGTTAAACTGGATACACAAAGCACTAACTGTAAAGAAGAAAGAAATGAAGTAGAATGTTTTAAGGTTAAGCGTGTCTAATCATCAACAGACATTACTAAGAGAGTGAAAAGAGAATCCAGGGAGCTTAATAGATGTTTAGAATACAAATGTCTGACAATAAATACATACATTGTATAATAAATTCTGAAAAATCAATAGTAATAAATGCACTAATCTAAGCAGAAACATGAGCATAATTTGGGAACACATACTTCATAGAACTATCCAAATTGTCAATATGAATTTATTCAACTTTTTAAAAACTCATGAAAATGCAAATTAAATTTATACATTATAATAACATTTCACAGCACACAAAATGTCTAAATGTAGCAGACAATTTGTGGAGCATTGGACTTTTCATTACTGCTGGTGGGTATGTAAATACATGTGGTTAATTTGAGGAAGATTTCCTGCATCTCAAAATAAGAGACCCAATGAAAAAAAACCTAACTGAATTTGACTACATAAAAATAAAAAAAATCTGCTTGAAGAAACACACCATAGTGAAAGGAATTATATTTAAATTTTTATTTGTAATGTGTTTTATATCATTTTTACTATAATGAAGGTTGAGAAAACAGATAAAATGCAGCAGGAAGGACAAATGCTTCATTCCCATGGACCCATGGAGGTGACTCTCATTACTCTGGAATTATTCAGGCCCTGTCCACTGCTTTACTGCTTGTGAGTGAAAACCTAGAGGAAGAGAGTTGTCAACTCTGCTATTGACCATGTAACTGCTGTAGTTAGGAACCTTGAAAGATTAAGGACTTCACCCAGGCAGAGTGGGTATTGCTGGACACATCCCAGAGAAAGCTGTTGAATGATGAGATGCTGGAGAATATCAGTCATCTGGTCTTATTGGGACATTAGGTCTGCAAATCAGATCTATGGTCCCAGTTGGAGCAAGGCAAGGTACTGTGGAAAGAAAGAATTGATTTTTGTCCAGGACCAGAATTCAGTCAGTAAAAGTGGTCTTTAAAAAAAAGAAGAACAGTCATCAATGCAATGTATCTGCAGGAAATCTACATCTACCTTCATGTGATTAGTCAGCTTCATTGGTGTGAACATTGGTCTTAAAAATAAAAACCACTGAGTGGAATAAATTAGGATTTCAGTTCAATTACACGAATTTAAGTAAGTTGGTTTTAATTGCTAATCCAGAATATTGAGGGAAAAATTAACTTGAACACCAAAGTATAACCTGGATTTGTATAAAACATTATTGCATAAACATGGCTCATAAACTTAATCTTGTAAACATTATAAAGTCTTCAAAACTGATGAGCTAACTCTCTCTAAGCCAAACTCAGCATATGATTGCTCTACCTTCCCCCCAACGTGGGACATGACTCCCGGGGATGAGCCTCCCTGGCAATGAGGGATTAATACCAAGTGCAAACTGGCAACACAACTGGAAAAAGACCTTGAATAAAAGGGGGAAATGGTAAAGACAAATGAGTTCAATTGGCTAAGAGACTTCAAAGAGAGTCAGGAGGTCATCCCAGAGGTAACTCTTACACACACCTCAGTAGGAGCTCATAGAACATCTAAGTGCCTATCACCCCACACAGAGGGGCTCCTGAGAGCTCTGGAGACACCCAGGTCCTATATAAGTGGGGATAGCCCCAGAGACTGATGCCTTATCAGTGGGCTCTACTTTGGAATTTGTGCTCCTGAGAGTGACAGAATTGGACTCAAATAAGTCCTCCTGCACATGGTTCATCAGTCCCTTCTATTCAAACCTATGTGTGACGCAGAAGTTTTTAGGTATACTTCCAGAGACTGGAGCCTCTGGCCTACCTATGTGCCAGGTGTGCATGGAATCTCGGTGGAGCTGCAACTCCTACCCTACAGCTCAATGGACTCATCCAAGTCACCTGACGAGGAGACAATGATGGGAAACGGCCATCCCAGGGAATGGAGAGGGCCTGCATCTGCAGACAGGACCATCCCACCCACCATAGCCATTGGATATAAGCCCTCTCTCACTTGGAGTTGGAGTGGACATCACCATCCCAGTCCCCTCAGGATTGGGGGGAGAACTATGGGCTAGAGTGGACTTGATGGTATTCTGTTGTACACATATGGTGATTCTAGCAATGGAAGGAATTATAACAATGAGGTGGAGCCAGTGGCCACTTGACACTTTTGGGCAGGGAGGGGATGAGTAGTTGAAATACATGGGCTTCTTTGGGATTTGGAGTTGGTCCTGAGTACTGTTGTGGCAACGGATGTAGGCCATTTTAAATCAGCACACACCACTCAGAACTGTGTGGGAGAGAGTGTTGTCTATGATGTGAACTGTGGTCTAGGGTTGGTGGCAAGGCCCCAGGATGTGTAAGTCCATTGAGGGTGGTGGGCCACACTTGTGGGAGATGTTTGTGTGGGACGTGGTGGGAGATGTGGGGGGTGGGCAACATGGGAATCCCAGGGGGTTCTGTGTAGTATTTTCGGTAATCTAAGCACCTCTTAAAATATATTTATATATATATATATATAAAGGAAAAAAAAAAGAAGTGGAAACAGAGAGATGGGGAGGTGAGGAATTTTCTTGTTTATTGTTTGTCATTTTTTGTTTACTATTATTGTTGAAATAATGAATATACTCTAATAATGATTGAAATGATGAATGTACAACTATGAGATTATACCAAATACTATTATTGTACACATTGAATGAATTGTATGTTTTCTTAATATGTACCAATAAAATAGATTTGTTTAAAAAATAAAAAAATAAAAAATAAAATAATTATGTAGAAAAAAAAATTGATGAGCTAACTCTGCATTTGGGATGCTACAAATGAGAAGAAATCTGTGCATGAAAGAGAATAACATGGTAATTAGTTACCATTGGAAAGATTTTAATTGGAAATTGTCAATGAATGATTATTCTTTTTTTTTTTTAAAGATTTTATTATTTATTCATTTATCCCCCCCCCCTGCTGCCTGTGCTCGCCGAGTCAGCCAACCATGCCGTGCGGGTGGGCCCGCCCTCACCAGGAGGCCACAGGAACCAAACCCAGGCCCCCCCACATGGTAAACGGGAGCCCCACCGATTGAGCCACAGCCGCTTCCCTGAATGATTATTCTTGAAGACATGTGTAATGAATGTATATTTATGAAAAAAAAGACCTTTTGTATTCTCTCATCTAATTCTCAGAAGGAGAAATATAATACTCAAAAGAATCATATTACCTATAGTGAACTGCCAGAAGATTTTACTCACAGATTCAGAATTACTCAACATATGCTGTCTTACAAGGGAAAGAAACCCTACTTCAGGAATCTATTTGCAAATCAACTTATTGACCAATAATGTTTCAATCAACAAAAACAAATTCCCAATAGAGGTAAATCATATGAGTGTCATCAAATTGGTATAGTTTATTCAGAGCTCTGACTACACATTAAAATGGAACTCACATCGGTCAGAAACCCTATTAATGACATCTATGTAAGAAAGCCTTCATTTGATGTTGGAACTTAAAAGAACACGAGAAAACTCAGAGGGGAAAGATATCTTAGGAATGCCATCTATGTAGAAGAGCTTTCACTCATTCTTCTGCCCTCAGAAAACATGAGAATACTCACACAGGAGAGAAACCATATGAATGTCATCTATGTGGGAAAGCTTCCACCCATTATTTTAGCATTAGATCACATGAACAGACTCAAACTAGAGAAAAACCTTATGAATGTCATTCTTGTGGGAAGTCATTCAACCATTATTCTAGCCCTAGACATGAGAGGACTCACATTGGAGAAAAACCCTATGAATGTCATTTTTTGGTTGGAAAGTATCCACCCATTATTCTAGCTTTAGATGACATGAGAGTACTCACACTGGGAAGAAATACTAAAAAAATGTCATCTATGTAGAAATTCCTTAATTCAGTGTTCTGAACTGAGACAAAAATTGAGAACTCACACTGGAGGGAAGCCTTATGAATGTCTTCAACATTTAGTCAATGTTCTCACCTTAGATTACATGAAAGAACTTGTATTATAAATGTTTAGACAATGGAAGAAATTTCAGATTTTGTCAAACTTTAAACATACAAAAGAACTCACACATTGGTAAAACACTATAATCAAGCTGGTAGAGACTATAGACATCCTGGCTTCTTCATAAATTTAAGCCAATTCATATTGGAAAAAATGAATATTCATGTCACCTACTTAGCAAAATCCTTAGTAGATGGTGATATACAACATGGGAGAATTCATAATATAAATATAATGAAAGTGGAAGACTCTTAATCAACTATTCCAGTTGATAGAGAGACATGTATATACCAGAGGATGAAGCCCCTTAAGGGTATTCCAGATAACTCATGTTGAAGATGATATTTATGACAAGTCACACGAAATCTTTTATAGATATAGCAACACTCATAGAGCAAGTGAAAATCCACATTTTTAAAAACTCCTATTAGTATCATGAATGAAGTCTTGTCTTCAGGGATCAGTCATTCCTTAGCATCAATATTTTTATTCTGAGGAAACAACTTACCCTAAACTCAATTCAGGAAAATCTTCAGTTGTATTTCACATCAGAAAATTCAGATTGGAAAATAAAATACTTCATATGGATACTTTAGCTCACAATTCAGTAGAGACAAAACTTTTGAAAAGACTTACTATTGAAATTATGTAAGAAAACAATGTGAATTGTGAAATGACATGGGTATCCTGAATGATGAATTTCATAAGAAGTAATATGATTTGTGATTAACTGAATTTTAAAACTTGCATATATGTAAGCAACAGATGTTGCTTCTGAAAATCTAATATATTGGCCATGCTCTCATTTTGTTTTCATGCAATTCTAAATGTAAAAAAATTGAATTACTCAGAAAATAACTTTGAATGTTAACTCAAATATTTAAAATACAAAATTGTTTCTTATATCTTAGTTATGTATATATATATATCTTAGTTATATATATGTTACAACCTATATTATATATCGTAGGTATGTTAATGGCAAGAATGTAACAAACATGGATAAACATACTTTAGAAGTAAAGAAAATGGAGTTATTGTGCATAAAAGATTGATGATGAAGTCAGGGGGGCATTCAAGAAGTTATTCTTATGCATATCTCAATCAGAGATCACAAACTGAGAAGTTATGCAAAAACAAAAGAAGCAATGTTTCTAAGCATATCTGGACATCATGAATCAACTAAAATATTAAAAAAATTCAGTAAACTGTCTAACTTGAAGGATATTTAGAAAGCCCCAAATATTCACCAATCATAATTCTTACAAAAAATTTATGTAATATTCAATATCTTTAAAAAGCCTTGCTTGGTAGCCCCAAGGTGGGACAAAATTTAGGTTGCTACTTGAATCTGTGCTCCCCAAATTACAATTCTAAAACAAAAAATAAGCACCTTTGTTGCCTTGCAGCTCAGTATGAAATTTCTCAGTTGACAAAGGAAAATTTAAATTAATTATTTTTTTGTTATTTTTAATTTTTTAACTTCAACTCACTACCTTAACAAAGTGATTTTAGAAATCAAGAAATAATCTCTAAAAAAATCAATAAAAATATATATAGGAAATGAAGAGATAGATATTAAAAATGGATAGTATGTGTTAAACATTTGAAAAATATGTGCAACTTCATTCATAAAAAAAAAAAAATTGCTGTTTAAAAGTAAACTGAGGGAAGCGGCTGTGGCTCAATCAGTAGGGCTCCCGTTTGCCATATGGGAGGCCCCGGGTTCGGTTCCTGGGGCCTCCTGGTGAAGGCAAGCCCGCCCGCACGGCATTGTTAGCTGACCCAGCGAGCACAAGCAGCAAGGGGGGGATAAATGAATAAATAAATAAATAAAATCTTTAAAAAAATAAAATAAAAAATAAAAGTAAACTGAGATTTGCAAAAAAGCAAAACACTCTGATGACAAGACATTGGAAAATACACAATTCTGTACTCTATGGAGGAAAATTTTTTCAAGTATATAAAATTGACAAATGCATTTCCAATTTGTCATTAACACTTCTGAGATTTTACATTACAGATATTCCTGCTCATGTCCAAATAGATGTACAGGCAAGGAAACTCAAATTATTATCAATAAGGTACTGAGAAAACTGCTCTGCCCTCCACATAATGTAGGAGGAAAAATTATATGAGGTAAAAAAGGTTTTAGAAGATTTATAGAGTATGATAACTTCTGTTTACAAATGGGAGGTCAATTACATATATTCTATTTGCTTATAGCTCCATAATTAAATACTCTAAAACAAATAATTATATTTGAAGACTAGGAAATACATTTAAAAATGAGGCTAATACTGAGAAAATAACAAAAATTAATTTTTATAAAGCAATTATATTTAGATAAAACTGGTATGGGTACAGAAAATTTACAGTCGCAACAATTGTATAGATTTCCAAACTTCAATATATGAAAACTTCATACCTGTCAGATAAAGCATTTTTTTCTAATAAAAGAAAATGTGGTATTTTAATCTTGGTGCATGCTCCCACTCTCTCCTTTCTTGAGGCCAAAACAAATTCCAGTGTTCTTTCTAACTGTCTTTCATAAAGAGTCCTTAGGATCCTGAGAAAAGCTGCCACTAAATGATTGCTATCACACGTGAGATGAAGTGTACTTGCCATGAAACTTACGGCTTCTAAAGGAGAACAAATCAGGGTCTGCAGCTTGTTCTACATTCCAAAATAAATTTTATTCAAACCAAATATTTAAATGTAACTATTAAAGTCATAAAGTGACTGAAAAAATATGATGGTAGATAAAAAATAGTAGATGTAGACAAGATCTTTATAACATGGTAATTTTTAATATAAATTTTGAATTCTGTCTGTATTTTCTATTTTAATTATTAAAGGAGCAAGATAAGATTTGGTGCATATATAATGAAGAGTTTCTTCTCAGAGAAAATTGGATTGAATTGCATAGAGTTTCCATGGAATGCAGAGGTAAAACTGAAAGAACTTGAATAGTTTTATTCTTAGCAATGTTTGCACTGATGACACTGTTTTCAAGGAAATGTGTGAACAGGCCAACTATAACCACGTTCAGACTATAACCAAGTGCAGTCCTTCAGAGATCTGCTTTGCTAAGGGACTGAAGACATAATTTTTTCTTCTTTAAAAAAATTCTACATCAACAATGTCCTCATTAATGATGGTGGATGATGGTATCCATTATTCATTACATTTTCTAATGTAGTCTGTCTATTAATGGGAGGCACAGTGTTCCAGCACTGTATTCTGCTCTATTTCAATAAGGTAAATTATGGTACAAATGAAAAACAACAAAGCACTAAGACAAAAAGAGCTGTCTGAAAACAGAGTAAAAGCCTCAGAATTATGTAGCAATTAGATTCAAAATGTGCTTGCTTTGTTCTGATTAGACAGGTATCACAGAGACATTCGCTTGGGATGGTGAGAATTTTGTTTTCCTAACTTAAGAATCTCACTGCCAGTGAAAATTTTTTAAATTAAAATCAGGGCAGGTTAAAAGCCTAGAAGCTAAGGAAAGAATCTCTCACAGACATTTTTTAAAAGTCTTGAACCTTTTCTTTACCTCATTTAGCAACTTCCTGGAGCTGACAATTACCACCTTCAGAAGTAAAAAGGGATCTCTCCTTCCCTATTAAGTTCCAGCTCTTTGCATGTCAGGGGACTTGTTAGAATGCTAATATATAACAATGAAAAAGTTACAATTAAAAGGAAGAAATTACAAGCATTTGCATCTGCAGTTTGTATCTCAAGAGGAGAAGAGTTTTTTAAAGTATCACTTGGGTTTCCAATTTGGTTTTCCCTGGCAACTTGAACAGTAGTGAAGCCCTGCTTTCACTTCAAAGGATTTTTTCACCAGTGAAATTAAAGATAAACTTTGAGAAAATTTTTTTGGTTTCTCCTGGGATCACATGAAATTGTCATACACAACGCATGGTCAATTTGCTTATTAGAAGCTTGTCTATATTTGAAAGTGTATTGGGAGTGGAAGAATAATATTATACTCAATTTGATGTAATAGAATAGCAAAAGGAGCTCTCCTTGATGCCATTGGGCTCATTTGAATCCTTATGTTTTATTTCCATGGAATTGTCTTCATGTGATTGTCCATTGGACTAAAGTAATGAATCCAAAGGAATAGCCCATTTCCTTGACATGACCATTTATTTCAGTGTCATTAAGACAGAATTCTAGATTCATAATGTAATTTTAAAACTTTTGAGACTATATCATGACATTTAAAGTAAAATAGCCAAAGTATTAAAAATATAATAATGCATTTCTTTTGGTGTAGAAGCAAACATTATTCAACTCTCTTACTTTTTAAGAAGTTATTTAATTGTTTAAAGTTTGCACATAAGTTTCACTCATTCATAAAGTCTAAAGAACTGGAGCTAGAAGCTTCAAAAACAAAAACCAATGAATATCATCAATTTCATGAAACATTCAATGACAGGGAAAACCACACAAATCCTAGGATAAATTGTATTGGCTTGAGTTATTGGAGTCAAAGTACTTTAAATTTTTTCCCATTAAGAAAATTGTTGATTATCTCAAAATTTCCAAGGTAACAGAAACTCTGCTGTTTATCACATCTTTTTCCTGCTCTTTGATGACCATGCCCACGCTCAAAATTATTTTCATCAATGTCAAAGCAATATTCCACCTTCCCATCTACTGAACATATCTATTGAAATTTAAACATTGTCAGGTGTTCTGCAATATCCTCACTCTCATTTTTTCTTTGGCTGATTTAAAAGAGAGTGAAGGGGTCCCATGTGAGTTCCTTTTATTATTGTTTTTTGCCCAGTGCAGAGAATTGGGGTCCACACCAAAGTTTGATCATGCAAGGGACAGAGTTAATTAAGCCAGTGGAGGTCTTGAGACAGACAAAGTCTCAAATCAGTCACACTGAACAGCAGATGTAGCAGTGTTACATCTTGTATAGGGGAGGATTTCAAAGGGTTGGGTTACAAAATTGACAGGTGCAGAAGAGTTGCATGTTGTGCATGCTCTACAGCACTACATGCTTTAACATGTTTGGTCACACATTGCATATACAGAAAAAGCCATCTAAATCTTGCCCATTATTTTAATGACTTAAAGTTCTGCTAAGTTTATTCTACTACCCTAATGAGTCTGTTAAAAAAAACAGAGAAGTCTTAGTTTGTGACTATGTAGATTTTTTTGGTTAACTTCTGACCCGAGCTACTAAGTGTACTATATTTTTGTTTTGTTAGGTATTGCTGCAAGGCTAAGATTAGCTTTGCAAGCATAACAGAGGAAGACAGAAGTCAGGTGGGGGTAGTTCTTACAATGGTTTTTACAGGAGTAATTCTATTTGATAAATCTTTAAGATAATAATGTAAGTATTATATTATTATAATATATTTTAGCAATTTAAATATTCAATTACTCATAAGTTGGAAAGTTATAAAATGTTTTAACAAATTCTATGGTACTAGTCTTTGAGTACCTTTTCAAAGGTGGCAAAAATTAGCCAATTTTGTTATCAATTACCCACATTCTTTTTAAATTATCACCATTTCTTAAATTTTCATATTTCTTAACTTCTTATCTTATTTATTTATTTTAAATACTTGGAAAATTTCTTATTTTTTCTAATTAATTACATTTTCATTTGACTACAAAATACATACTGCATTCCACTTTTTTAATTTAAGTGCATATTTTTCTCAAGACTTGTTTTTTTTATATCCAATTTTCTTCATTCTTCATAATTTGTTTAATAATTTCTTGTTTTAAAATAAAAATTATACTTTAATATCATTAAGTTTAAATTGTGTGTGTATGAGTGCACACATATTTATCTGTATGTTTAGGTATAAGATTTTCCAGACTCCTTTCATTCATAAAATTAATTCTGTTTTAAACAATAAGATTGGAGAATTTTTCTTATCATTAGACTAAACTATGTATTTTATAATCTTGTTTTATAGGTTGCTGTAGATAGATCTATGCTGAGGAAGTTATGGACAGCTTAGCAGTCATCTCTCAGCCCTCACCTATTGCCCCCATCTTTTTCTATTGTGTACAGATGTTTCAATATGTTTCCATTTCACAGTGATTTAAGTGTAATGGAGCTACCTGACCATGCCTTAAACCTGAAACCAGGAACAAGCACTGTAAGCTGCTTTTCAGGGTAGAAACTCGTAATAGCAGAGATTTTCCCCTTGAATTAATAAATACCCTGCCCTGTGGTAGCACAGGTAAAAGTGGGGCATATGGAACTGCCATCTACCCATGCTGAAGTGAGCAGTTGACCTCCCTGAGAGGTCAGTCATGATGGGATCCCTTTCTCTGCTCACTTGGATCCTTTGTGATGTGTAAATAATTAAGCAGTCATTTGCTGAAAGGTTATGTTTTGCCTGGGTTTGTTTTCAGATGACACCATACATCTGGCTTCACAATCTCTATCACTTCCACACACACATACCCATGCAAACAAATCACACATTAAACTCTAGCTCTCATACCCTTCCTGTCTAGCAGCTTTATAACATTCTACCAGTAGCTGGCTGGGATTCCATTTGTATACTGGTACCTACGATTCATGACTTGAATCTTATTCCCCATAGGAATATTGGGGACATGTTATGTCCACAGAACCAGGAGACATTTTGGTTCAATTTTTAGCAGTGATACTCAGCCCTTTGCTCTCTACCTTCCCAAACTCAAAGCTTCCAATAAAAGATGAACTACAGACAACAGCTTAACTCAATTTATTAGCCTTCTTTATATATGGAAGATCCTTTGGTTTCCCACCAAGGGTCTTCCTCCAATCCTCTTATCTTTTGTATGTCCTCTGAATTCAACTTTACCTTTAAGAAGTTGTTCCAGCTTCTGATGGCAGAGTCAGCTATCCAGTAATAACACCCAATCCCTCTTCAATGTTCTCCCACAGTTTGTTATCTGCAGAGATATTCACCTGCCATTTTCTATTAGTGAAATGTTTGTTTACATATGTAAAACTCATACATTTTATATGTATAGTTTTTGTCTTTGGTATCTGTCTGGAGCATACACATAATTTATCATACTGAAAAATTAATATTTCCTGTTTGTTTACAATTGTCTATGGATTAGTTATGGAATACATCATTTCTTCATATATCGGTTATCTATTGGAACACCCATTGCTGTGAATATTCTAATCAAGTGCCGATTCCTTGTCTGTTTTCATATAAGCCAAGTTTTAGTGTTTACAATTTCTTTGACAATTTAAAAATTATTTTAATTCTTATTGTGAAATATATTATGCACACAAGAGTATATATCTAATAAATATTTACAAATTAAAAATTAAATAAAATGAGAACCTATCACTACATATAGGAAATCTACATCAACAACTCACTCAAATCATTGGTGGTTTCCTCCTGCCTTCCCTATGTATCTATAATATCTTAAATTTTGTTTTAGTAAATATCTTTTTTAAAAAAACAATTTATTGAAGTATATTATTCACACATGAACATACATAAACTATAAATGTTCAGTAAACATTGTGAACTTACAAAACAAACATGCATGACATCATGCATGGCTCCCACACATCACCCCCTACACAAACACCTTGCATTGTTGTGAAACATTTGTTAACAAATCATGAAACAGCATCATCAAAGTATTACTATTAACTGTAGTTTGTATCTTACTCCCCTATACATTTTTTAAAGCATTTATTTATTTATTTATTTATTTATTTATATCCATTCCCCCCTCCATTTTTGCTGTTTCTGTGTCCATTCACTGGGTCACTCTTTGCCCATTTCCTGCCCTCTCTTCTCATCCTTCTCTTCCTGTCTTCACTGGGACTCAATCCTCTGAATCTCTGATGTGGGAGAGAGGTGTCCTATCACCTGCGCCACCTTAGTTCCTGGTTTTCTGGTGCATCTCCTCTTGGCTCTCCCTTGTGTCACTCTACTGTTACTTCATCATCTTGCGGCATGGCTCACGGGGCCTGGTGGTGCATCTGTGCAAGGAGCCTGGTGGCATACCCACTCACAGTGCCTGGTGGCCCACACACCTTCTATATTTTTCTCTTTTTTCATTTTTACTGGGAGGTCCTGGGGATTGAACCCAGGTCCCTCCATATGGGGGAATGATGCCCAACCACCTGAGCCACATCCATCCCCCTGCTATATCTCTTAAGGTAGACCAAACATACCCAAAGTTAGTCTTTCCCATACAGGATGTTAATTATCAGCATTCCGAAAACCAGACCTAGGGAGAAAAACTAGGTCTGGGGACACACACATGGTTTCTAATATAGTGAATGTTTAGCTTACCCTGATTATCACAAAATCAGGACAGAGAATATTCACATTAGTAAATATCTTGCTTTTACTTTTTCCATTTACCTACTTCAGGTTTTACTTCTTCCCCCCCCCCCCAATGTTCTGCTACTACAAACAAGGATTCAATTGCTTTATTTGGACAAGTCCCTTTGTGAAAACAGAAATTATTTTATGTTAATCATGTAGAACAAAAATAAATAGATCATAAAATATTTACTATTTAATTCCTAAATGTTTTTCAAAGCAATTGTACAAATATATCCTCCTACCACTAGTGCTTCAGAATTCTTTTTCTCCATCTCACCAAAACCTGAATAGTTTACTTTTTTATTTTACTATTTGTTAAAATTACAAGTATGGAATACAATTTGATGGATTGAATTTAATTCCCCTAATTATTAATAATAGAGTATCATTTGATATGTTTATTGATCATCTGTATTTTCTATTAACTGCCTCTCCATGACATTTGCACCTTTTTTCCTTTGGGTTGCTTGGCATTATCAATTCCAAAAGATTATATATATAATATAGCCAAATGCCTATGTGACCTTTTCACCTGAATGGCTCTTAAACATCTTAGATGTATTTAGTCTAAACCTCTCTTCTGAACTGTCCCCATTCCACACCTGTTCAGGTACATCCATCCTTCCTTATCAATTTTGATGGTAATGATATGCTTCAATCCCTCAGGCCCAAAGCTTTGGGTAATCCATGAGTACTCTCTCCCACACACAGTATCTACATCTAGTCCATGAAGATTCCTGTTGGCTATACCTCAAAATACATCCAAAATATTGCGACCTCTCACCATCTCCACTGCTACCTGCTCTGAGAAAACTTTACCTTCAGCTGGAAATATAAAATATTTAATTGATCTCCATGCATCCACCCTTGACTACACTCATGGTAGCCAGAACGATATGTATACATCAGATCATGTCACTACTCTGCTCAAAAACCATGCACTGACTTCCCTCAGACCCTACTCCCTTTCCCTTTCCTTTTGTGTTTTCTCTAAAATACCCAATCCTTCATTCCCACAGGAAAGTTGCTAACCTCCACCCCTGAGCCACAATAAAGGCAGAAGCCCACAGGTTCCTCTTGCTGTGCTTGGTTGCTCCTACCTGAGCAGATCATGCTTCCCAATAAACTCTCATGGCTCCACTCTCTCCCTGGGACATGGGAGTAGCAAACTATATTCCTTCATGCATTATATCCTTATTTCCCATTGTGTTTTACTTGACCTCCACCCAGACATAAATTTCAAATTCAATTTAATCAATTTAGAACAACAGTCTTGCCTGGGGCTGTTGCATTACTAATTTCTATTTATTAGATTGTTTTCCATAAATATCTATAGGACTCATTCTCTTGTTGCTTTCTAGTTTGCATTCAAAAGTTACTTACTTAATTAAGCCTAGCATATACTGCATACTAAAAACATCCCCATAACCAACACCACTCTTGATCATCCTGGCTTTTGTGCAACATTTATTTTCTTTTTAAACAAATCAATGTTATTGGTATATAATATTGAATTGAAGCATAAATACATCCAAAGTGTACAATCAATGACATATGATATAATCACATAGTTGAATCTCATCACTCCATTCATTTTTAGAGCATTTTCTTTATCCCAGTAACAATAATAATAAGAACTAAACAAACCAATCACAAGTGAACAGATTAAAACAGGCATCAACAAATTCCCAAAGATGAAAAGCCCAGAGCAGATGGCTTCACAGGTGATTTCTACCAATCATTTAAAGGGGATCTAATACCAATCTTTCCCAAGCTCTTCCAAAAATTTGGTTTCTGATGAGAGGTCATCACTTAATCTTATTGAGGTTCCCTTGTATGTAATGCTTTGCTATTATCTTACTGTTTTCAGAATCATCTCTATATCGCCTATATTTTACATTCTGAATAATAGGTGTCTCAGGTTAGGTCTATTTGGATTTATTCTATTTCGGTTGCATTGTCCTTCTTGGATATTTATATTTTTGTCTTTCATAAGGGTTGGGAAGTTTTTGGTCATTATTTCCTCAGATGTTCTTTCTTCCCCTTTTCCATTCTCTTCTTCTTCTGGGACATCGATATTGAGTATGTTTATGCTTTTTGCTTTGTCATTTAATTCCCTGATAACCTCTTACTTTTTTTCCATTCTCTTCTCTTTTTGTTCTTCCATCTTTTCCAGTTCAGCTATTCCATCTTCAAAATCAGTAATTCTGTCTTTGTGCAATTCAAATCTTTTCTTATGTGCCTCTAATCTCATTCATTGTGTCTTTCATTCCCATAAGCTCTGTTACATTTCTTTGCACTTTCTCAAGTTGTTCACTATGCTCATGCAAGGTCTTCTTAATATACTTTATCTTTTTAAGCATATTCTCATTCAATTCTTTGAATTGATCTAGGAGAGTTGTGTGATTATCAGTGATTAACTGCCTTAAATTCTGTATCTCTTTAAGATATTTGGTTTATTCTTTGGCTTGGCAATGTCTTCCTGTTTCCCAATATGGCTTCTAATCTTTTGCTGATGGCTAGGCATCTCTGATGGCCAATTTTGCTCTCTTGCTTATTGTTTTTTTCCAGTTTTTCTATGATATTTGGTTCAACTTATTCTAAGTCTTTAAAATTGCTCATATTAAGTTATCAAAATTGGGTAGGAGCTCACTAATGGTGCACAGATTTTCTCCCAGGAGTTCAGATTAAGTGAGCCTTAAGGGGTTTTTCTCCATGCAATTTCCAGACTGGCCAGCAGATGGCAATCATTGGCCTGTCTTTCCACATTAGTGTTTACTTCAATCTTTGCTTTCCTGTGTTTTGGTCTGGCCAGAGACCAGATAAAAAGTGTTCTTTGCTGGTTGAAATTCGTTGAAGAATAGCCTCCTGTCTTTCCCTCTCTTTTCTTTTGTCACAGCTGCAGATAGGAAGACTTCACTGTCCTGCAGTGAGTCAGGGCTTTTACTCCAGGTTAATATCTTGGTGGTGGGGAAAGTCTTTCCTAGCTGCCATTGGTATTTGGTAACTCACATTTGTTGATGTGGGTTCTTTGTCTCTCTGTCCCTCACCCTCCTGGGAGTTCTGTAGCACTGTGTTGTACTCTTGACACCCAAAGCAGGTCCCTCCAAGAGATTTTGGCCCTTTCCTGTTGTTTTTTTTGAGACTTGAGCCCTGACTCCCTACTCTGTTACCATCTTCCTGTAACTATTTGATCCAGTATCTTCCTGATATCCTTGATCTCTTCCTTAATTTTGTTGATTTGATCAAGTAGGTTTTTTGGACATCCTACATTAGTTCTTCCACATTGTAAACCTCCTCTTGCTTTTCCATCTGTTCATTAGACTGGACCATGACTTCCTGTTTCTTAGGATGTCTTGTAATTTTTAGCTGACATCTAAGCATCTGTTTATCTTTGATGGACTTATTTAGTTGCTTAATCAATCTTTCTAATCTAAGGCTTTATTTTGGGGGGTTTTGTGTTAGATGTTCTCTTTATCACTTGGTTCCACTCATTCTATATCCTTCCAGTAGTTTCTTGAGGAAGATTGCAGCCTGCCATTCCCTACTCCTCCAACTTGTGTCTCCCTCAAATTCTTCTTTGTGATCACACAGTGTCTTAATATCCTTTTCTTTTTATCCATGTATACTTTCTTTTTTTTTTTTTTTTTTTACCGGGAGGTCCCGGGGATCGAACCCGGGTCCCTCCATATGGGAGACGGACGCCCAACCAGTTGAGCCACATCCGACCCCTCCATATATACTTTCATATTCTTAAATTGATTTTGGATATTTGTTTGAACATTATTGATTAATTGTTACAAATGCTGGGTCTCCTCTGAAGTTGAAAGTTTTCATATTACTGGGTCATATCACTGTTTTTGTTTTTCTGTCTTTTTAAATCAATTTTATTGATACATATTAATAAAGCATACAACTTATTCAAAATGTACAATCAATGGTATTTGGTATAATCACATAGTTGTTCATTCATCACTTTAATCATTATTAAAGTGTTTTCACTATTTCAATAATAATAATAAACAAAATTTAAATCTCTTGGTTTCTCCTGCTGTATATAGTTGCTATTTCTAGTTATTCTTGCATAATTATTTATTTGTTTATTAGGCAGTTTTATGTGACTATACTTTGTTTCTTTTTAGTATAGAATTTAATTTTTTTGCTGATCTCTAGGCAGTTGAATATCTTCATGACTTTACTCTGAAGATCAGTTTTTTTCCCTTGCCTATTGTTTTATTGTTCAGTGATTTTGTGATAAGCTCTTCTTTGACACTTATTTCAATTTAATCTAGAAATGTACAAATGATCAGATTTTTTCTGTTCTTTTTCATCTGATTCTTACCCTGGATATGCAATACATTTTTTAAGGTTTACATTTTGTGTGACTGTTCACCTCCAGGGGAAAGCTCCCTTTCCTCTGTTTATTCTCCAAGAATCTTGATTTGTTCTGTTTAATTTTCTTTTGTTTCTATAGTTTTCCTACACTCCTTCCAAAATCTCCATCTGCCATTGACTGATGGATAATCTCCATTAGAAGGGTCACACAGGCATGGGGTTTCCCCAGTCATTATTTTCCAGCTAATATTTAGTCAGGGATCCAAGAATGGGGTACATAAAGGCTCCAATGTACCCTGGGGAGGGGATCAGGAAGGACATCAAAAGCTCCCCCAATGGCTCCCTGAAACTGAATGTTTCTGCCCTGTCCAGAAGAATCTTCCCTTCAAAAAACTCTTCCCTGCCATCTCATGGAGATATTGTGTATTTAAACCTAAACTCCCTCTGGCCATGTTTGGGGCAGTGTTGAAACTGTGGCTGTCACTGACTTTGCCCATAGCAGATTAAAACAGTGGCCAAGCACTGGGACCCAGTGATTTGAGTGCTTAGTCAAAAGCCAGGATCAGTGCTTTGTTGTACCTCTCTTGTTCTAATAGTTCTAAGATTGAGGAACATGATCTGGAGGCCTAATATAGGACCAAGAGACAAAGACTGTGTATGATAAACTCCAAAGCCCATTTGTATTAAATATCATATGGTGTTTAATTTTTTGGAGATCACATTTATATTTTTTTTATCTTTCATTGTTTGTGCTTTGAGTGTATGGTTTAAGAAACTAGCACCAACATAAGATATTTAAGATGTTTCCCTACATTTTCTTCTAGCATTTTTATATTTCCAGGCTTTATATTGAGGTCCTTGATCCATTTTGAGTTAATTTTTCTATAAGGTGTGAACAAGTGATCTTCTCTATTTCTTTTAACTATTGATATCCAGTTTTCTGAGCACCATTTGTTGAATAGACTGGTCTGACCCATCTGGGTGGTTTAGATAAGTTTGGCAAAAATCACTTTACTGTAGATGTGTCTGTTTTTTAGTTCTTGATTCCATTACATTGGCCAACACATCTATCTTTATGTTAGTACTGTACTGATTTTACCACTTTAGCAAAGTAATATGCTTTAAAGTCAAGAAGTGAGAGTCCTCCAAAGTTGTTCTTCTTCTTGATTTATTTTTGGCTATTCAGTGCCCCTTGCCCTTCCAAATACTTTTGATAATTGACTTTTCCATTCCTGCAAAAATGAATGTTGGAATTATGTTGGGATTACATTAAAACTGTAAGATTAACATCTTAACATATTTAGTCTTCCAAACCATGAATACAGAATGTCCTTCCATTTATATAGGTCTTCTTTGGTTTCTTTTAGTTATGCTTTTTAGTTTTCTGAGTACAGGTCCTTTATGTCCTTGATTAAGTTTATTCCTAAATATTTGATTATTTGGTCACCATTGTAAATTGACTTTTTTTCTGACTTCCTCCTCAGATTGTTCTTTAGTAGTGTATAGACACGCTACTGATTTTTACATAATAATCTTATATCTGGCACTTTGCTGAACTCATTTATTTGTTTTAGTAGCTTTGCTGTGGACTTTTCAGGAATTTCTAGGTATAGGATCATCAAGGGTGAAGATAGAAAGTTTTACTTCATCCTTTCCTATTTGGATGGTTTTATTTCTGTTTCTTGCCTTATTACTCTAGATAGTACTTCTAGCACAATCTTGAATAACAGTGGTGACAGTGGGCATCTTTGTATTGTTCCTGGTCTCAGGAGAAAAGCTTTCAGTCTTTCACCATTGAGTAGAAGGTTAGCTATGGGTTTTTCATATGTGCACCTTACCATGTTGAGTAAGTTTCATTCCATTCTTTATTTTGGAGCGTTTTTATCAAGAACAGATGTTGCATTTTGTCAAATGCATTTTCTGCATCAATTGAGATGACCTTGTGATTTTCCTTCAATTTATTAAAATGTGTGGAAGTATATTCAAGACTTTGTGGTAGTTGGTGTTTTCTCATATTTTAAACACAAAGCATAAGCAATAAAATAAAACATAGATAAATGGGACCCCTTCAAAATTAAATGCATTTTCTTCAAATGACTTCCTTTTTAAGGTGAAAATTCAGACTACTCATTGGGAGAAATATTTCAGAAACCACTTATCCAATAAGGGTTTGATCTCCATTTTATATAAAGAGGTCATACAGCTAACTCAATAATAAAAAGCCAAGCAAGTCAGTTTAAAAACTGGGCAAAAGTCTTGAATAGAAGTTTTACCAAAGAAGGAATATAAATGGCCTGAAGGCACGTGAAAAGATTCTCAACATCACTAGCTATTAGGAAATGCAAATCAAAACTACAATTTCTTGCATTTCAAAATAGTCATTATTAAAAGAAATGAAAACTACATGTCATGGAGTGGATGTGGAGAAGTTGGAATACTCATTCACTTTTGGTAGGAATGTAAAATCTTACAGCCCCTATGGAAGTCAGTTTGGTGGTTCCTCAGGAAGCTGAATATAAAACTTCCATATAATCCAGAAATTACACCACTAGGAATATATTCAAAAAACCCTAAAGCAATGACCCAAATAGACATGTACACACTAATGTTCCTAGTGGCATTATCCACAGCTGCTAAAAGATGGAAATAGCCCAGGTGTCCATCAATGGATGAATGGATAAGCAAACTGTGTTATATTCATACAATGGAATACTATTCAGGTATAAGAAGAAATCAAATTGGGATGCATAACCTTGAGGGCATTATGTTTGGAGAAATAAGCTTGACATAGAAGGACAAATATTGCATGCTCTCACTAATACAAACTTAATATCATGAATAAACTCATCAAGTTAAACTATAAATATAAGTTGCTAGAAGATAGAATATGGGTTGAAGTGGTAGCTGATACTCAATGTATGTAGAATGTTTAATGAGGGGGATTTTGAATGTAGGGAGATGATTAGAATTAATTGTGGTACATTATAGTGGGTATGATCAAGCCTGCTGATTTATAAATGTGATTGTGGCTGAGGGTAGTGGTAGCCTAAGGAGGTTAATGTCAACTTAAGGAAATTGACATGATTTGGGCAGTGGATGATAATTATGAGTGATAGTACAAACAAAGAAAGTTTCTCTATGAAAAGATGTAAAGAAAATGGAGATACATTGGAAAATTACAACTAATATAACTTAAGACTATAGTTAACATTTAAATAGTAATATTTTACAGCATTGTCAAAGAAGATACTATATCCATGTTAAAGGCCAATAATAGGGGTTATGGGATTTTTCTTTTTGGATTAATGAAAATGTTTTGAAAGGCCAATAATAAGGGTTATGGGACTTTTCCTATTGGATTAATGAAAATGTTTTGAAATGGACTGAGCTGATGACAACACAACTTTGCTATGGAACGGAGAGGTGCTGAGTATACACTTTGATGGACTGAACAAGGCAGTGAACTGTAAAATACAGTGAATCCTGAGGTTAATGATGGAATGTGATTAAGAATACAAATATGAGAATATGATCTCATGAGCTATAAAAATTTTATATAATACTAATACATGGGGTTAATACTAGGATGGTTTGTGGGAAAAACATCCCAAATATAAGCTTTGGACTATAGACACAAGTAATATTATGATGATGTTCTTTCATCATTTGTAACAAATATGTATAAAAAAAAGTAAGCTGTTGGTGGTGGGGCAACTTATGAGGATCTTTTTTTTTTATGGCAAAAGAGTCTTTATTTATTTATTTATTTTTATATTGGCATCATATTTTATTTTATTTTATTTTTTTTATTATACGTAAAAATCAAAATTCTCACAATACATACAAACATTTGCAAAATGATATATAAATATATATGCATATATGTGTATTTGCTTACAAAAATGTTATTTATATATATATATATACATATATTTTAAGAGGTGCTTAGAATACCCAAAATATTACACGGAACCCACTGGGATTCCCATGTTGCCCACCTCGCACACCTCCCACCACATCCCACAAAAATATCTCCCACAGTGTGGCCCACCACCCTCAATGAACTTACACATCCTGGAGCCTTGCCACCAACCATAGACCACAGTTCACACTGTAGACCACACTCTCTCCCACTCAGTTCTTAGTGGCGTGTGCTGATTTAAAATGGCCTACATCTGTTGCCACAACAGTACTCAGGACAACCTACAACTCCCAAAGAAGTCCCTGTATTTCAACGGCTCATCCCCTCCCTACCCCAAAACTGTCAAGTGGCCACTGGCTCCAACTCATTGTTATAATTTCTTGCATTGCTAGAATCACCATATGTGAACAAGAGAATACCATCAAGTCCACTCTAGTCCATAGTTCTTCCCCCAATCCAGAGGCGACTGGGATGGTGATGTCCACTCCAACTCCAAGTGAGAGAGGGCTTATATCCCATGGATATGGTGGGTGGGATGATCCTGCCTGCAGATGCAGGCCCTCTCCATTCCCTGGGATGGCCATTTCCCATTGTTGTCTCCTCACCAGGTGACTTGGATGAGTCTATTGAGCTGTAGGGTAGGAGTTGCAGCTCCACCTAGATTTCATGCACACCTGGCACATAGGTAGGCGGGAGGCTCCCGTCTCTGGAAGTATACCTAAGAAACTCCAGCATCACATGTAGGTTTGAATAGAAGGGACTGGTGAACCATGTGCAGGGAGGAATTATTTGAGTCTAATTCTGTCACTCTCAGGAGCACAGATTCCAAAATAGAACCCACTGATAAGACATCAGTCTCTGGGGCTATCCCCCCTTATATAGGACCAGGGTGTCTCCGGAGCTCTCAGGAACCCCACTGAGTGGGGTGATAGGCACTTAGATGTTCTATGAGCTCCTACTGAGGTGTGC
>JAKSZT010053799.1:1287296-1338318 GCA_026826555.1 Tolypeutes matacus | reverse complement strand
ACTGGGATGGTGATGTCCACTCCAACTCCAAGTGAGAGAGGGCTTATATCCCATGGATATGGTGGGTGGGATGATCCTGCCTGCAGATGCAGGCCCTCTCCATTCCCTGGGATGGCCATTTCCCATCGTTGTCTCCTCACCAGGTGACTTGGATGAGTCCATTGAGCTGTAGGGTAGGAGTTGCAGCTCCACCTAGATTTCATGCACACCTGGCCCATAGGTAGGTGGGAGGCTCCAGTCTCTGGAAGTATACCTAAAAACTCCAGCATCGCATATAGGTTTGAATAGAAGGGACTGGTGAACCATGTGCAGGGAGGACTTATTTGAGTCTAATTCTGTCACTCTCAGGAGCACAGATTCCAAGATAGAACCCACTGATAAGGCATCAGTCTCTGGGGCTATCCCCCCTTATATAGGACCAGGGTGTCTCCGGAGCTCTCAGGAACCCCACTGAGTGGGGTGATAGGCACTTAGATGTTCTATGAGCTCCTACTGAGGTGTGCGTAAGAGTTACCTCTGGGATGACTTCCCGACTCTCTTTGAAGTCTCTTAGCCACTTGAACTCATTTGTCTTTACCGTTTCCCCCTTTTATTCAAGGTCTTTTTCCAGTTGTGTTGCCAGTTGGCACTTGGGAAAAGTTTTCAATTAGCAATAATCGTGCCTCGGATAAACCTCATTGGCTACGATACTGCCACTGCAAAAAGCTGCCAGTTGGCACTTGGTATTAATCCCTCGTTGCCAGGGAGGCTCATCCCTGGGAGTCATGTCCCACGTTGGGGGGAAGGTAATGCAATCATATGCTGAGTTTGGCTTAGAGAGAGGCCACATTTGAGCAACAAGGAGGCTCTCAGGTGGCAACCCTTAGGCACCCCACAACTGCAGGCTAAGTCTCATTTACAAGAGCAAAAACTCACAAGGGTAGTCATCAATTAAAAAAAAAAAAAAAAAAAACATCAATGGGTCATCCTATTTTGAAAGGCACTGTGCCTACACTCAGAGGACTATTGCTGCTCCCTTGGAGATTGTGGCAGAGCTCTCCAGGCTAGGAATTCAGATTCCCTCATTTATTGTGTGATTATCCACCCATCGTGACCCTGCCCCATCCCCCGATCCTTTGAATGATTTTGTATATCTTTCATGCATATTCGGTTGAACCAATCCCCACGAACCCCCCCCAGACACCCTCCCCCCAATAATCCCCCGCAGTACCCATTGTAACCCTTCTGTGATCCAAATCCTCCATGAACATTTAGTCCATAAAATAATCAAATACACTTACTAGGAAAAAGAAACAAGTGTGATAAGCTTACATGCAAGAGACAAACATAAGGAGATTCAGGGGGAAAAAAAAAAAAAAAGAGAGAGAAGGGAAAAAAAAAACAAATAATCAAACAAAGAACAAAACACAATAAAATATAATTAGTGGATTGGGACATTCAAAAAATGGGCAAAAAAGCAAAGGAAATGCCTTTAAAATATATATATATATATATATTCATTTTTTTCCTTTCTCTCTTCTTTTTTCCCCTTTTTCCTTCCCTTTATCACTGTGTTATCGGATGTCTGGTGTGCCATGACACCTTCCTCCTCTCAATCCCCATTGTCTCCCAATTTTTCATTTAATTTTCAAAGAAGTTTTAGGTCACAGCAAAGTCACACACGGAGTGCCGGAGACTCCCAGATACCAAACCACCCCCGCTTCCCCACCCCATATTAATTCCCCCTCCTTTTTTTTTTTTTTTGGTTGTTAGCATTGTTATATCTGTTATGCAGATAGCAAAATATAGCAAATAAACATTGTGTGAAATATATTTAACTTTTTATTTGTATTGCATTTTATATAATTTTCACTATAGTGAAGTTTGAGAAATAGATAATTTTTAAACCATTATAAAGTCTTCAAAATTTATGAGATAGCTCTGCATTTAGTATGCTACAAATGAGAAGATCTCTGTGCATGAAAGAGAATAACATGATAATTTGCTACCGTTAGAAAGATTTTAATTGGAGATTGTCAATGAATGATTATTCTTGAAGTCATATGCAATGAATTTATATTTATGAAAAAAGCTATTTATATCATTTCATCTACTTCTCAGAAGCAGAAATATCAGACTGTAAAGAAGGATATTATCTGCAATGAACGGCCAGAAGATTTTACTTATAGATTCAGGTTGACTCAGCATATGCCACCTTACAATTCAAAGAAACCCTACTTCAGGGATGTATTTGCAAATCAACTCAGTAACCAATCATGTTTTCATCAACAAAAGTAAATGCCCAATAGAGGTAAATTGTATGAGTGTCATCAAATTCATAAAAATTTTATTCAGAACTCTGGACCTACACATTACAATGGAACTCACATCAGAAAGAAACCCTATGAATGTCATCTATTTGAAAAAACTTTCATTTGATGTTCCATTCTAAAAGAACATGAGAGAACTCACACTGGAGAGATATCTTATGAATGCCATCTATGTAGGAGAGCCTTTACTCATTCTTATGCTCTCAGAAGACATGAGCATTCTCACACAGGAGAGAGAACTTATGAATGCCATCTATGTGGGAAAGCTTTTACCCATTATTCTAACATTGGACTACATGAGCAGACTCATGATGGAGAGAAATCTTATGAATGTCATTCTTGTGGGAAATACTTCAACCATTATTCTAGCCCTTGACAACATAAAAGGATTCACATTGGAGGAAAACCTTATGAATGTCATTTGTGTGGGAAAGTATCTGCCCATTATTCTAGACTTAGATGACCTGAGAGGACTCACACTGGGAAGAAATCCTTAAAAATGTCATCTATGTGGAAATGTCTTCACTCAGTGTTCTGTACTGAGACAAAATTAGAGAACTCACACTAGAAGGAAGCCTTGTGAATGTCATCAATGTTGGAAAATCCTCACTCATTGTTCTGTCCTGAGAAAAATATGAGAAAATTCACACTGTAGAGAAACCCTATGAATGTCATCAACATTTAGTCAATATTCTTACCTTAGATTACATGAAAGAACTTGTATTATAAATATTTGAACTATGGAGGAAATTTCAGCCTTTAGTTTTCTTTAAATTTACTAGAGAACTCACACACTGGTAAAACACTCTTTGTAATCAACCTGGTAGAGCCTTTTGTCATCCTGGATACTTCATCTGTTTAAGCCAATTCATATGAATATTCATGTCATCTACAAAGCAACCCCCTTAGTAGATGGTAGCATACAACATGGAATCATTCATAATATAAATATAATGAAAGTGGAAGACTCTTAAGCAACTATTCCAGTTGATAGAGAGACATGTATATACCAGAGGATGAAGTCCCTTAAGAGTGTGCAAGATAACTCATGTTGAAGATGTTATTTATTATATCACACAAAATCTTTGATATATACAGCAACATTCATAGAGCAAGTGAAAATCCACATTTTTAAAAGCTCCTATCAGTATCATGAATGAAGTCTTGTCTTCAGGGATTAGTCATTCCTTAGTATCAGTATTTTTATACTGAGGAAACAACAAACCCTAAACTCAATTCAGGAAAATCTTCAGCTGTATTTCACATCAGAAAATTCAGAGTGGATAATAAAATAGTTTATATGGATATGTTAGCACACAATTCAGTAGAGACAAAACTTTTGAAAAGACTTACTATTGAAATTATGTAGGAAATCAATGTGAATTGTGAAATGATATGGGTATCCTGAATGATGAATTTTCTAAGAATTGATATGAAGTGAGATTAACTCAATAGATTAGTACTTGCATATATGTAAGCAACAAATATTTCTGAAAATCTAATATGTTGGCCATGTTCTCATTTTGCTTTTATGTAATTCTAAATGCAAAAAATTTGAACAAATCATAAAATAACTGAACGTTAACTCAAATATTTAGAACACAAAATTATGTTTCTTTTATCTTAGTTATATATATATGTTTATCTTAGTTATATATATTTTATATCTTATATCATATATCTTAGTTATATATATATGTTAATGGCACAATATGACAAACATGGAAAAATGAATATATAGAACTGTAGAACACAAAGTGTGAAGTATGGACAATAGTTAACTATAGAATAATAATTTTGTTTCTTCAATTGTAACAAAGTACAATCCTAATGAAAAATGTTAATAATAGGTAAACCTACATGTATGAGGGTGTGACATGGATGCTCTATACTCTCTATTTGGCTTTTCTGTAAACTTAAAACTGCTGTAATGAAAATATGAAGCAATACAAAGCAAAACAAACCAAATAAAGGGTAAATTTGAAACAGAAAAATAACTACATTTTCATTTAACATGTCACAGAACCTCTATCATTTAGGAATTGACCCTGAGGAATTACTACATATAATATAATAACACATTTTGAGAATATATTTTTATGGCACATGTTTGTTTAATAGCAATATTTTTAAAAATATATTAATCCTAATATAGAGAGCATTATTTGTTGTAAACTCTGACATGTATACACAATGGAGTAATCTTCACCTTTAAAAATAATGAATATATATTCTCTCATTAATTGTAATAAATGTATTACACTAATGCTAAATATTAAAAATTAGATGGAGAGGAATGGATGTGGCTCAAATGGTTGGGTGTCTGTCTGTCATATGGAGGGACCTGGGTTCGATCTCCGGGACCTCCCGTTAAAAAAAAAAAAAAATAGATGGACAATATGAGAACTCTATATTTTCTGTATTATTTTTCTGTAAACATAATTTCTCTAATAAAAATAAATAAATGATTAATACAATCCCTATGAATTTATATATAATAATTTCCAGCACATAATGGTGAGTGTAAAAGTCAATTACATGAAGTATTACGTAGAATGCGATGTAATAAGTCAGTATACATAAATCTGCTTCTTTTAGCAGAATGGATCATGGAAAAGATAAGTAAAGCTTGAATCTGGCTTTTTACAAGGTGTTGAGCAAAGGGAGAGAGAATAGAAAGTGAGTGGCACTTCACTAAGTATAGATTTCTTGGTGGGGGAAGGGGGTATATATTTTACCTTTGAGAAGTTTATTTTCTACATATTCAAAAATGAAAATTTAGTCAGGAAATGTCATAAAAATCCTTAAAATTGAATGCAGGTTGAACCAAATGATATAACTATATTTTAACTACAGACATAATCATGTTGAAAAGAAAAATAAAACAACCCAACCAACTTTTGAGAAGAGTAATTTAAATGTTCTACCTCATTCTAGGAGGAAGAAAGGAAACAGAAACAAAGTTTCAAGATTTGTTCTCTATGGTGGCATGTTAAACCCAAAGTGTTTTGTGTGCTTAAGGGTCATGTAAATGAGTAAATTTTTTCATATTGTTTGGATTCTGTTTCCAGTGTGGAATAATGGAAAAATGAAAAGCATACAAGAACCTGGAAATAATCTGTATGAACTTGTAATATGAATATTCCTAATAAGATCTAGAGTCAATGAAATCCCTAGTGAGAATGTGCAAATCAAAGGCCCATATTTTATTTTCTAAATACTAATTATGCTGTCTTCTCCTTTTATACTCACAAGTGTTGACCACCCATTATCATCCTGCAGTACTACTCCAACCTTCCACAAACTTTAAAGAAGAGGAATGGCTTATTTCCACGGAAGAAAATAGAGAACCATTTGATAAATAAGTGCCTCTGCATGTGATCCTTGTGTATTATTCTGTCCAAGAATACTATCCTCAATCTAATCATAAGGAAACAACAAAAAATTCCAAATGAAGAAAAATTCTCTCCAATAACTGTACCATGTTCTTTACAAATATCACTGCCATGAAAGGAAAAGAAAGTCTTAACTACAGGTTATAGGAGAGTTAAGAAATACACCAAATAAACCCAACACCTAATCCTGGATGGCATCCTGAACTGGAAGTGGAGAACACCCAAAAGAGTGCCAATTAACAAAAGGAAATATGGATACAAATGTAAATGAAAGAATTTTATCAATATTTAATATCTTTATTGTGATGTTTAAACTGTGACAAAATAAAAAAAATTATGGAGTCAAGGTAAAATTTATTTGAGAGGTCTTCTTCATATCTTTGTAACATTTCTCAAGTTCTGAAATTACATCATAATTTTAAAAAGTAAAGAATATTATTGTTAAACAAAAATATAAAAAAATGAAACCTGTCCATTATACAATGATCACAAATTATCCTTTGCAATTTAATATCAAGTCAATATGTTCATAGTTTAATGTAAGTCCCTGCTTTCTACAGAATAAGAGTGTTCCAGCTCAGAGTAATGGATAATGCTCTCTTCCTAGTCTTTCAGACTCACTTGGCAAATATAATAACATAAATGAATACATTCAACTAGATTGGTTAAAATGATGAAAATGTAGCATTATAAGTCAAATATAGTTCTCCAATTTTCAATTCAGTGACCTAGAATAATTTTTCAGCATACCAGCATAAGTGATTTCCTCATAGGGGTTTTCTGGATAACAAGCTATACATAATCCTTGTTGCCAAAACTTTACCTTCACTCCTTATTTAACTTTTGTTTTATTCACTGGAGGTTTGCTAAACAAACTCTGGGAAAGGAAACTCAGATAATGTGTGTTACTTTGATTCTCAGTTGGAGACAGAATTTTGAGATATATGTAGTCTTTTTGATAGGAAAAAGCTTTGGACATTGAAGTTTACATGGTTTTTAATTGAAGGAATTTTCTACATTTTCAGGAGTATTAAAAAGAAATATATTAAATGAAGTTCAATAAAGATACTTTGTTTTTAACACACATTGTGCAAAGCCTGTCAGATATGAGCATATATCAGTACTGCAATATGCTTAAGGAAGATGATTTCATTACAAAAGTAGAGAACAATTATATTTATTTAAGATTTTGTTCTGGAATTAACCTGATTTTTTCTCAATCAATTCAACTTTTTTTTTTCTAAATTGTAAAAATTTTAAATGAATTATCTAATTTTTTCTTCACAATGAAATAATTACTATTTTAATTCAAAAGGTCAAGATCTTATTAATCCTTCATTGTAAAAGCCTATATCTCCTGAAACAAAGCTAATTTATTTGATTTTTATTTATTTCAGTTTATTTTTATATTTTATTCCATATTTCTAATATTTAAATTGTCTCATTAGTAAAAAAATATTCAATATTTCAAAAATAATAATAGATAAATGAGGTAATAAAACTCATATGAAAGACTATTAGTAGTAATAATTTTGATGATGTTCTTTCATCATTTGTAACAAATTATTTAAAGCAATGCAATGTGTTGGTGGTGTGATGTATGGGGATTCTGCATGTTATGATGATTGTTTTGTAAACTTGCAACTTCTCTAATAAGAAACCTAAACTGACAAAAAATCTTATTGACTTCTCTATATTACAATTCATACCATTAACTCTTTATGGAAGACTGAACAAGTTTCATTAATTAAAATATTTTCTTTGAACTATGTAGCAGACAAATGGAATTTTGCTACTATATTTCCAGTTATAAAAAGTGTTTGCTTAACAGAGTCTTAGAGGATACATTTGTGAGAAATGAGAGATCCTCTTAGCAGAATTCTCGGTGATGGGGTGGAATGGGCCTTGTAAGGGTTGACCCCACTGTTTGGCTATACCAGATAACCCCAGTGGCAGAATGAAGATTTTCCCCAGCCTCTGAATCAGGCTAGAACTACTATCTGCCAAGCCAAGAACAAGAACTCTACCCTTCCTATTCACCACTCTTCTACTTCATCTTCCCTGAAGACCTAGTTGATCTGATTTCTTGGTAAATAGAGATCCAGAGTTGCACTCTGCCAAATTGACTTTGTTGCAGTTTCTCCTGCTTTTATCATTTCATCTCTTTCCCAGGGATTTGTCAGAAGCCTGGAAGGTCACATGGTAAGTAACTGCAGTGGAATGATCCCATGCTGAGACCAGATGGACCACTTACAAGGGATGAGGGGGTTATTCTTAGAAGCATGGTGTCCATAGCTCTAGATTAGGCTTTGCTGAAAGCCCCAAGAAAGATATCTTAAGATGTAACAGATGACATTTTAACCAAAGTTTTGAGCACTGTGTAAAAAGTTCCTCTATTGAGACTGTGTTCTCAGTGGCCCAGGTTTTCTTCCTTCTCTAAATACCTACTATGTTTTGGGTTCTACTAATTTTCAGGACATAATTTTCTGTTTTACATTGGTTGGAGACAATTCAAATTAATTCAACAAAACCCAATTATACAAGCTTAATCAATGAAGTCATTATTTTCTCATCTAACACACAAAATTAAAAGTAGGAATCATGTGCTCATTTCTTCTAGTTCTGCGTTTCTATAACTTACTAGGAAGATAATGGTTATAGGTTACCATGCAAAAAAAAACATGCTACTCATGACAGTGACATTAGCATTATCTCTAACCCAGTATCTACTCCTCTTCTGGTTTAAGCAGTCAAGTGTCTTCCCAGAATGAATTCTTTTGATTTCTTATATGCCATTGTTGCTTGACATGCCCCTGTGACCATTTTCTGTTTAATGGAATGTAAGCAAAAGTGGCCTTTCTGGAGATCTTAAAGTGAGGAGGTGAATATTCTTTTGTTTTTTCTTTCCCACTGGCTGAAAGATAGATCTATCAGCTGTAAGGTGACAGCCTTCCTAGACCATGAGATGAACTTAAGGATGGGGTTTAGGCATATGTGGGATAACATTAATGAAGAAAGAGATTTTTGACACCATGGACTTATAATAATAACCTTGGAATTCCTGAATCTGAAAATTATTTCCTAAGATATTATTTTATTTTCTATTACTCATTGACAGAAATAACTTTTACAAAAATTATATCCTTTTAAATCTGAAAAGGAGGAAAGTTCCAGATGCCACACACCATAGAAGTATGTCACATAACCATTGCTCCCATTGAGCTCTTGAGGAATAAAGATTTATTTTTAAACCAGAGATATTGATAACTTGAAGAAATCAAGAATCTGATAGTAAGGTGAATAAGCACTGAGTGAGCCAAGGCAAGTGACATCACAAGGATCTATCAAATACTCATGGAAAATTTTAAAACGTTTTTTGAATAGATAGAAGCAGTCCCTTTCAAATCAGACAAATTATGATGGTTCTATTGAGTAGTATATTGGAGATTGCTGCAATGTAAAAAGAAAATAGCACAAATAGGAAGTAAATAAACAGTTTGGGAAGGAAGACAATAAAATACTTATTTTAACATATGGATATATAAGAAGATGAAAATAAATGTAGTATGATCAATTCTAATTATTGTGGTAATCATGGTCTATTAAGTCACCAAGGACACTGAATTAGTGAATATTGATCCATTACTCCTAAGATAAATTCAGGGTTAAGTTTCTGTGAGCATCTAGTCACATTTTGGTCAACATTTTGCATAAGCTTCTTTTATGTGTTTCTCCTTAAATACACCTTATTTTAATATATGTTGTTGATTCAGTAACATTTATATTAACTGCCAGCAACACTATAACTCATGCCTGAATAAAACTTATTTCATACACATATATTCTCTCTAAAGCCTATCACAACCTTCTTGCACTTAGGAAAACTAGCCAGAAGTTCAGCAGTAAACACAGGTGTCATTTAAAACAGCAAAATCACACACACACACACACAAAAAAAATACAATGCAAATATGTGAAAAATGTGAATCCAAAGATATCATGAAAAGTCTATTTGTTTACAAGGGCTGAAAAAAGAAAGCTCAATGTCACCTTACTTGATATCACTAGAAATATTTGCATTGGGTAACTCTAACTTTTCAGCACTTTTCACAGATGACTGTGAGTATTGTTTTCAGATATACAAAAGAAAATTAGTGCTTAGGTGGATTCACAAATATGGAATTCCTTAATAAAGAGAACTGATTTTAAGTAAATGTAAAATGCATAGGTGGAGAAATCAATGAAATAAATATGTCAAACATTCTCCATATAGTCATTAACTTTAATGCAATTCCAGTAATCATGTGTACTGGAGGGTCTGATATGATATACATCAGTCTTTGAAGATGAGAAAAGAATTACCTGCAAGGTACCCTATTTATTATAAAGCTGCAAGTGATAGAGATAATGGAGACTGTCTGATCTTACTGAATATAAAATAAAGAATCCAACCTGAAGCACTCTGGGATAAAGAAAATATAGAAACAAAAGAAATAGATTAAAATTTGAAACTGGTAACCATTTTGAGGATGTTATGTTTATTTGGAGACAAAGAGGTATATAAGCAATTTTTTTCTCAATCTCTTATTCTAGATTTTTTCTTTACATTTTAGTGTTTAATTTTTAATTTACTTTATGTTCTCTAAGCAAAAAGGGTGAGCCTTTTTAAATGTTTGGGCAGTTGGTGCTGTGTTTGGTGTCAGTGGAGAAATTTGGCAGAATCCTTATCTTTGACACAGATTCCCAGATCTTCAGTGGAATAACAAAATAGTATCATGGCTATGTGTTTCATAATAATGGCAAACTAATCTGAGTCTGAGTCTCCTAAGATGGAGGCTAGTACTTGGCAAATAAAAATGCTCTTACTATCCATCTGGACAAGAACTATTCTGTTTTCATTAATTTAACTTTGATCCTTAGGTGGTATGGCTCTAAAGCTGGATACTTTCATATAAATCAGTTCATTGAAAGCTCTGCCTCAAACAGCAGGCTCCTGATGGCTCTAGAGACATATAGACACTATAGGCAGGGCAGACAATCAGGAATTCAACACCCTGTCACTGGGTTTTTCTTTGGAATATATGGCCCCCTATGTAACAGAGTTGGACTCATTTATAATTTCCCTACACAGGGCTCTTCTGCCCCTTTTATTTGAACCCCTAATTAGCACTATATATATTAAATATGTGTTCCAGAGACTTTAATCTTTGGTCTGTTCATATGCCAGTTGCACCGTGAATCTTAGCAGAGTTGAAACACCTACTGGACTTGCCCAGGACAACTAACAAAAAGATTATGATGGACAATACCCATCCCCCAAAATAGAGAGTATCCACAACTTCAAGTAAGACAATTCCATCCATCTGCCCCATGGGACCTAAGACTCATCTCCATCAGAAAAAGAGTGGGAATAACCATCCCAAAATACTCAAGATTGAAGAATGAACAGACATAAGGGGGAATGCATCTATGGACTAAAGCACACTTATTATTCTAGCAATGGAAGAACTTGTATCATTGGTATAAAGGCAGTGGCCACTAGAGGTTCTGAGGGGAGAGAGAGAGAAGAAAAGGTGCAACATGGGGCAGTTTGGGGATATTGAAATTGTCTTGCATGACATTGCAAAGATGGACACAGGCCATTAAGATAAAATTGTGCAGTGTGAAGTGTAAATTATACTGTGGTGGTTAGTAGCAATGCTTCAATACATGTTCATCTATTGTAACAAATGTACCACAATAATGAAATTTCTATAAATAGGGAAAATTGGGAATGAGGAGAAGGGTGGAGTATTTGGGAATCCTCAATATTTTTGATGTAACATTTATGTAATCTATATCTTCTGTATTTTTAACACTTTAACATATATTTTATTAGAGAAGTTGTGAACTTACAAAACAGTTATATATAATGTGCAGAATTCCCATACAATACCCTTCCACTTACACTTTACCTTGTTGTGGAATATTTGCTACAAATTTTGAAATAACATCATCAAGCTATTACCACAAACTGTGGTCCATAGTGTACCTTTGGTATAGTTTCCCCATACCTCCCCTAGTATTAACACTATGTAGTAGTAATATACATTTGTTACAGTTCATGAGAGAACACTCCCATATTTGAACTGTTAACCACAGTTCATCTTCTATGAAAAACTAAAAATATTGAAAAAAATATGTTGTTCATGACTAATTTGCCAAATGAGAAAACTTACAAAAAACTAATTCTTCAAAAACCAAATACTAAATTCATGGATTTATCCAAACTTAGTTTTTAAAAACATTTAACAAACTCTGCAAATATATTTACTATCTTTTCCCAAATATAGACATGATTCCTGGAGATCATTCTCCCTGGCCCCGAGGAATTATTACTAAACATTAATTAGCAATGCATTTGAAAAAAAACCTTGACCAAAATGGGGATATATTAATTTAAAAGAGTTTTTTTGTTTAAAATACTTCAAACTGAGTCAAGAGATCATTCCAGAGGTTAAGTTTATGCAAATCTCAGACAGATTACACTAACTGCCACAGTAAACAAAACCTCAAACAAGAGTGATACTGATGGCTCTACGAACATATGGACAACAGTGGCAAAGCACAAAATATCATGAAATCAACATCCCTTTTGGTGGACCTATCTGGGAATATATGACACTCTATCTCCCCAATGTAAACTTGTTATACTAATTTATATTTCCCCTAATCATGATTCTTCTTCTCCTCTTACTTGAATCTATACTTTTCAATGTACCTGTTAAGTATATTTCTGAGACTTAAATCTTTTGACTGTTTAAATGCTGGTTGAGCCTTGAATCCCAACTCCTATTCTCCAGTTCTTTGGACTGGCCCTGGACAAACAACAAAATGGTGATGGAGTGGTTCCATCCCAAAAAGCAGGAGATGTTTGCAGATGTAGAAAGGATAATTCCTTCCATCTGCCCAGGTCCCCTCTTGGTCTGGGGTGGTCAGATATGACCTCATCCTAGGTCCCTCAGGATTGGGCAATGAACAATCATGGGGGGGCTAGTAATGGACTAAAGTAAATTCATTGTTATCATGGATGTTAATTTGAGTTGACAAAAGAACGTGTAACACTGATATAAAAACAGCAATTGCCTGGGGTTCAGAATGGAGGGGGGAATAAATGGGTAAAACAGGATATATTTGGTGGTGAGGGTTTTCTGTGTAATACTGCAATGATGGACACACGACATGACACATTTGTCAAGGCCTATGGAACTGTATAGCACAAAGTGTAAATCTAAAAAAAATCATTTTCTAAAGTCAAGTCAAAATAGCTACTTTGCCAAATAAGTTTACAAAAATTTTAGTTAAAATATCTTGTTTTTATTAATTAACCTTAAAGTTTATAGCAAATAATTCTGCATGATGTGGTTTGACATGCTTTAAAAGTTTATTGGATTAATATTCAAATATCAGATTTAGACTTTATTTTAGTTTTTTTTTTTTTTTAGCTCTTTTTTGTTTTAGTTTTAGTTTTTCTGAAGTAATTTTAGCCAGATATATGTTAGTCCAATGGACAGATTCTGTAATTTGCATGTGAATTCTTTACTTGATTCTGACTTCAGACATTGAAAACTTTTTGTGAGTTATTTTTTAATTCCAAAATAATAATTTAATTGGGTCAGTAAAAAATTGTGCTGATTATAGGAACACAAAAATGGGTCCCCCTTTGAAAATTTGTTTAAAATTACTGGAAACTACCATTTCAATTAGAAAAATCTTAGATATTTGAGATACACAGCTATGATAAGCAGAATAATGGCCCTCCTAAAGATATCTGAGTCCAATCCCCAAACTTGGAAATGAGTTAGATAGTACACAAAGAGAGAATCATGGATTCAGAAGGAAGTAAATTTGCTAATCTGCTGATCTTAAATTAAGGAGATTATCCTGGATGATCTGGTAAATACAATTAAATCACAATGTTCCTTAAAAATAGGAGAAACAAGTGAGAGAATTAGGAAGGTGGCAGTTTGAGAAAGAATTGGCTCAGTGTTCATGGATTTGATCAGTTGAATGGAGACCATGAGCAAAGAAATATAGGTGACTTCTAAAACTAGAATTAGAAAGAAAATATATTTTGCCAAGTCTCCTAAAAAGAATTCAGGTCTGCTGACATATTGAACATAAGCACAGAGAGACATGTAATGGATAAATAACAGAAAGATAAGCTTGACATATATACTTTGGATTTATTTTCCCAGTATTTAAACATTTAAAAAATTTTTCTTTGTAATAATTTTAAAATTACATTTGTAATATTTGTATTCATATTTTATTTTTCTGCTTCTGTTGTCAGATAAGAATGTAAAACTCTACATTTAATTGATAATTTAAATACAATTCTGGTGACTCCTAAGATTGTATTTTTTTTAAATATTTTGTTTTAGTTTCCTAGTCTGCTCAAACAAATACCATGAAATGGGTCAACTTAATAATAGAAATTTATTAGTTTGCAGTTTTGAAGCTAAAAGAAAGACCAAAGCAAGAAATCATAAAGGTGATGTTTTCTCCCCCAAAATTGTGGTTTTTGGGGACTGGATGCCATCAATCCTTATTCCTTAGTTTGTCACATGGCAAAACACATGACAGTGTTTCCTAGTCTCTACCTTCTCTTCCAGGTTCTCCTGATATTCAGCTTCTGGGTGCTCCATTTATGGCTTTCGCCTCTTCTGTCTGAATTTCATTTTACTTATAATGGACTCCAGTAACAGGAATAAGACACACATTAATTGAGGTGGATGACACCTTAACTTAACTAACCTCATCAAAGATTTACATTTAAGAACATGTTCCTCTGGGGTAGCTCCAGATTCAAACCACCACAGTCCACTGACTAGACCCCCAAAAGACTTGATTTTTCTACATGCAAAATACATTAATTCCCTGACAGTGTCCCAAAAGACTTAGGTCATTTTAGAAATGATGCTAAATACAGAGTCTCATCACAATTGGTCACAGCTATGTTCTGTTCTGGGGTACAATTCCCATTGGCCTGTGGACCTTTGAAACCTAGAGAACAAGTTAAGTCCTTCTAATATATTAAGGAGGATCAAGCATAGGATAATCATTTCTATTCCCATAGGGAAAAGTTGGAAGGAAAACAGAGGTCACAGCTCTCAAACTATCCCAAATTCTCATTAGACTTCAAGGTATGAGAGTTATACTTTTTTTCTCCAGGCCAAGTTCCATCCCTTTCAAATGCTTACATAGTTCCAACTTTTAACTCTGGAGCAAAGGCTCTACCCTCTTCAAGAACTATGGTGGCAGCATTTTACCTGAACAACAGAGCCAAATAACCACCCTCTCCCAGCACTGTGGCAAACAAAATCTTTCAACAAATATGAGTGGATCCACTCACTTGGCCTTAGGATATGTCTTCAGTTCAGACATTGCCTTCCATGAGTCTGCCATTGAAGTCACTCTTCCTTCAATTTGTCCTTCTTCTGTCCCTTTTAGTTCAGGATGTCAGTGCTTCAGTTAATATAAATTATGTAAAAAATATGTTGGTTTTGTGTGTAGTTCACAGGGATCCAAACCATCAGACAATAGAACTTTCCATAGATGTTTTCTATAAAACTCCATTTCCAATCTTCACTTCATCTGAAATTGCTGATATTACTTAAACACAGCACAGAAATGAGGTCTAATAACAAATCATGACCCCCAAATTTGAAAAGCCAGGTGAATCCAGAGACTCACAGCCAAAATTGACTTACTTGTAATAGAAGCTGCTGTAGCCATAAACTGGTAAAAATAACTTATATAGTAATTTTGACAAATTGCTGGAGGCCAAGAGTAGACTAGCATGAGTGTAAGAATCCCCAGAGGGCCAAAATCTTAAGGGGTCTCTGCATTTTCAGAGATATTACCTCCAAATTCTGCAAGTTTCTCACAGTGAAGATGAATAAATATCCCCTTGTAGCTCTGGCAGGGAAAGAAGACAAAGTAACCATTATGAATTATGTACTGAGTTTTTTCCACAGCAAAGTAATAGGGAAAGACTACCAGAGACATTTATAAAGCTCTTACCCTTTTTGATATTCCTAGTTCCCCTAATGTGGGTTAAGAAACATTTATGGAGATCATAGTCCAGGTGACTCCCTGAAAGTCTCAGAATTAATCATTGGATTATAGAATCCTTGTTTTCCCCAGTCCTAATCACCACACAACCTCTGCTCTTATATAAAAACATGGATTACAGCTAAAAGACCTGCAAGTAACAGACTCTGAGGAGGAATTCCTTGGGGGAGCCAAAAGACGGAAGAGACACAAAGAAGGACATTGGAGGATTTTGAAGCCTCTGTCACTTATAGTAAATATTAAATACAGCCAAATTCCTAGAAAGATTAATATACAATATGTAACTGAAAGCCTTTTAAACTCACTGTATTAATCAGTGTTCTCTAGATAACAGAAACAATAGGATACATGTATGTATATAATTTATTATATATAAATATATATGCATATAATTTATAATTTTTAAAGAAATTTGGCTCACATAATTGTGGAGGCTATCATATCTGAAATGTATAGGGAAGACTGGCAGGCAAGAAATTCCAGGAAGAATGATATGATAGTCTTGAATTTGAGTAGTATAGGGAAAGCTAGAAGGCTGGAAATTCTAGGAGGATACGATGTTGAAGTCCAAAGTCCAAAATCCATAAGGAGGGGAGTAGACTGGAAAGTCAGAAACAAATAAATGTATAATCCTGAGGCAGAAATTCTCCTTTTTATAGAAAGCCTCAGTTTTTAGCTCATGGATCCTCAAATGATTAGACGATGGTCATCTACCTAGTGACTGACAACTGACTGTAGATGTTAATCACATCTACAACAAAAATTCACAGAAACATCTAGCTCAATTTTGATTAAACAACTGGACACCATAATTTAATCAATTTGATATATAAATTTAACCATTACACTCTGTTTAATAGCCCAATGCATCACATCTGGCTTTCAGTAATAAATTAGACTTTCCAAAGCATGAGAATATGCACACTCTGAAGGCACAAAATAAGGAACAGAACCAGTCAAATATGACAGAGATTTATTTAATTATCAGAAAGGAACTTTAAAATAACTTTCAGTAGATAACATTCAGGAACAGAAGTGTAAAGTAAGCAGAAAGATGAACAATTAAGAAAGAATGAAAAGAAAATACTGGATATGAAACATTATAACAAATTGAAAATACCTTTAATGGGTTTATAAACAAGTTAAACATGGAAAGGAAAACAATGAGTTTAAGATCTATCAATAAAAGCCTCTGAAATGAAATATAAAAAGAAAACGGGGATGAAATATAAATAGGCCATTCAGGAAATGTGGGGCAATTTCAAAATGTGTAGCATAACATAATTGGAGCAACAGATATAAAGAAAGGAGAGAATAAAGGAAATACCTGAAGTCATAGTGGTCAAATAGTTCTAAATTTAATGACAGACATCACCTCAAAAATCCAGGAAGCACAGATAACCTTAATTAGGATAAATATTTAAAAATTCCGTAGCTAAGTATATCATATTCAATAATGGCAGAAAGTGAAAGACAAAAAAATTTCTTGAAAGAAGCAAGAGGGAGGAAATTCGCTTACTTCTACAGAAATAAAGGTCAGAATTACAGATAACTTCTTTTCAGAATTCTAGCAAGACAGTTGATAGTAGGAGTGAAAGACAGTATTGCAGGGAAACAAAAAAACTATCAACTTACAATTCTCTACACACTGAAATTATCCTTCAAGATTGAAAGAAAAATAAAAATTTCCTTAGATGAGCAAAAAGTGAAGTAACATCACCAGCAGATAAGTCATGAGAGAAATTTTAAAGGAAGTTATTCAGAGAGGAGGAAAATTTTATAGGTCAGAAACTTGGATCTAAGCAAAGAAAGAAAGGACAGCAGAGAAGGAATAAATGAAGGTAAAGTTAAATCCTTAACTTTTCTTATTCGTAATTTGTCTAAAAGTTAACTATGCTTAAAGTAATAGCAAAAAACATTTATTACAATTATATAATATGGGTAAGTGAAATGAATGCCAGCAATGTCCTAAGTGATGGAGACAAGAATTAAGAATACTTTGTTATAAGATACCTACTTTAAACAAGAAGTGATATATTGTTATTTGAAAATTAACATAGATTTGTTTAAAAATATATACTCCAAACTGTACAGAAACCTGTAAAAATAATTTTAAAAACTATAATTGATTTGATAAACATAGAGTTGACCTGAAAAGCACTAACAATCTATTTGATTGGAATATTTCATCTGACAATAGCAAGATAGACAATATCCTCAATCTTTGCATGGAATATTCACAAAGGTAAACCATTTTGTGGGCTTTGAAATTACTCATTTGAAGAATAGAAACCATATAAACTATATTCTAAAACCACAATGGAATTAAGCAGAAATGAATGACAGAAAAAAACTGTAAAATTCCCAAGTATTTGGACATCGCAAGGGTCCAGCTGGAAGAAACATATAACTCAAGACCATAATGGATTCCTTGAGAATCATAATAAATGGGACTTCAGGTGCATTCAAGCACAAATAGTGTATATAGCCAGAAGATTTAAGTCTCTGGGACATATATTTATGGGTATAGTGCTAATTATAGGTTCAAATACAAGGGCAGAAGAACTATTTGTAGGAAAATTATAAATAATTATAACTCTGATACATTGGGGAGCTAGGTTATCATACCAAGCTTGCTGACATTCTTGTTGTGGATTTGAGACCTGCTCTGGTCTCTGCTTGTGGGTTCAAGTCCCACTCTGGTCTCTCTTGTTTTGGTGTACTGGTAGTAAGATATCTTGATAAGGTGGAGTAAATTAAAATTGTAGTTATGGAAAAAGTTAACAGCACTGGTGACTGTAGACTTTACAATGCATTCTGGATAATGGCACTACATTCATTTATGGATCTACAAAAAATAAAAGGATAATGTTTTTCTGTAACACTGTCTGACCTCTATAAAAATTAGAGTTCAGAGAGGAATGGTCAGCAAATTAATCTCTCAGTTATAACAACAAACTGCATTTAAAGTTTTGTTTTGCTTTGTTTTTTTTTGTAAAAGGGAAGCAAAAAGGGATGAAATTCCCTGTGTATAGTCCTTTATGTGTATGTGTCAGAATAAAAATTTTCAGAAAAATTGGCATATTATGATTCAAAAAGAAGGAGACTTTCAGAGTCAGTGCTTGTCAAAAAAAGGCAACAAATCAGTAATGTAATATTAAACAGGACATACCAGACTCTAGCCCTTAGGTAGACACTTCCTTATCACATTTGAAGCTGTTATCAGCTGTCTCACCTCCCTATGTTGGGGAAGATGATGACCCCTCATCTCAGAGTGGTTAGTCATCTAGTTTCACTTCATTTACTGATGAGTAAGGAATTGTCTCTCTACCCCATACATTTCAGGACAATCAAATCAGCTAGGGAATTCTCTCTAAGGAAAGTTCTGCCTGTGTTGGATAATAAGGGAAACCCAAGAATATTTATTCATGTGCACTCACTTTCTCCACTTCTGATTGTATAATTGGAAAAATAACATATCTTTTTTTGGCAGTTTGAGATTATTTTATGAGTCTCAAAAAAGAGAAAGACTATGGCTGTAAACTCATCTGTTCTTCTTGATGTGATACCCTTTGATTGCATTGAATTGAGTTGAGTTGTCTTTGATTAGAATACCTGTTAAGAATAGGGCTTTTGGGAAGCGGCTGTGGCTCAATCAGTGGGGCTCCCGTTTACCATGTGGGAGGCCTTGGGTTCGGTTCCCGGGGCCTCCTGGTGAAGGCGGGCCCGCCGCACGGCGTGGTTAGCTGACCCAGCGAGCACAAGCAGCAAGGGGGGGATAAATGAATAAATAAATAAAAATCTTTAAAAAAAAAAAAAAGAATAGGGCTTTTGATCTGACTATATCAGAGGGTGTGACTCAGGTTGAGTACCTGCACTTTTGCTGGGTCTAACATAAATGGACACTCACACAAGGAATAGAGAGCTCTGTTATTTTTTTGATCCAGCCATGTGACAAAAAGAAGGCTCAAATAGCTAAAGCCCCAGGGAACATTTTGCCTGATGGCTTACAGCTGTCCTTGGGAAGAGAGTTGGGACTGATACAGGAAGCCCTGAGAGACAAGCCTTATGCCAGGAGAGAGAGGACTTCACTTAAGCATTGAGCCTCAAGAGGAATAGGAAGCCCATAGGGGAAGGCAGAGACCAACCAGGTATCAGCAATCATCTTGCTTTAGCATGTGACAACTGACTTTGTTGAGAAAGCAACCTTGAGATGGACTTTTTACAGCTTTGTAACTAAGATTTTAACCCAAAAAAATATCCTTTATAAAAGCCAACAGATTTCTGTTACTTTGCATTGGCACCCCTTTGGTGGACAAATACTCCTTCCTAACTAGATGACACCAAGGTGATGGAGAATCTGTTCACTTCTGTTGATGCTACTTATAATCCTACAAGGGCAGATATTCAAGCACTTTTAAAAAATATCCTCATCCATGAGGAGCATAGAAAATTCTCACAGGAAAAAGCTAAAATGATGAGATCCAGAGGAAAGGGTAGAAATGACCCACATGCCTGATTACCCAAAGCTTAACTTCAGAAGCTGGCAGAACCATCATTATGCTCTTCCATGTGCTGATTGCCCCAGTTGCAACTTTGTGAGACAACATCTCTGGTCATAATTTGATTTGGACATTTATGGCCTCAGAACTGTAACATAATAAAAATGTTTACCTAATAAATTCTCATTTAAAAAAACCACTCCATTTCTGGAACGTTGCATTGACAGCCTTTAGCAAACTAAAACAGAAATTGTTACCAAAATAGTGGGGTTCTGCTGCTATGCAAATAACAAATATGTTTGAATGATATTATAAATGCAAAAGGGGTAGATTGTGGAAGAATTGTGATATGCTTGATAGAAAAGGCCTGGACTACATTGAAAAGACTGTTGGTAAAAATATGGAGAGTAAAGATTCTTCTGATGAAGACTAAGAAATGATTACTCTGTCATTGTAAACTGGAAGGAAGGTGATCCTTGATTTAAAGTGGCAGAGTTCTTGAAATAATTGATTCCTAATGTTAGATGGAAGACAGACACTTAGAAAGTGATGAGCTTGGACATTTAGCAGAGGAGATTTCCAAACAAAACATGGAAAGAAAAGCCATGTTTCTCTTTGCAACTTATAGGAAAATGTAAGAGGAAAGGAATAAGCTAAGAACTGAACTTCTGGACAGGGAAAAAAAAAAAAAAAGATATGGATGGTTTGGGAAATTCTGAGCTTCCAGAAAATGAGTTCCCATATAATAGGGCCCCTTGTAAGGACTTAAATGAGCTTGGAACCAGCCAGGTTTTTCCTTGCAAATCAGGGTTGGAAATGCAATTATCCAGAAAGGATTTGTGGAAAGTCTTCTCTGTGATGGCTTGGACCCTGTTTTCTGCATGTTAAACCAGCAAGCTTTTTGTGAAACCTCTATAAATGAAACCATTGCCACCATGAACTAAAAAGGCACAAAAAATTGATAGATTAAAGGAAAAATGACTTTAAAGACAAAACCTTGGTTGTTGAGATCTAGACATAAGACATATTATCAGGCCATGAGAGGGACCCCACTTATGTGTGTGGAAAGGGTGAGTTTGCTCCAGCATGAGTAGAGAATGGACCTTTCTCTCCATTTTGCAGGGATAGTCCTACTACCCCATGGTTTAGAGAAGATGAAGCACATTCCCTTGTGTTGGAGAAAGTTAGGTCACGATCCTACTGTTCTGAGTGGCAGAGGACTTGACATAATTGACTCCTAATACTGACTTTTTCACAGCTCCAGAAGTGTAAGCTCTTAAACTAGTAAATTCCCATTATAAAAACCAACCCATTTCTGGAATATTGCATTGGTAGCCTTTAGTAAACAAAAATAGTCCAAAAGAAAATACTGCCTTTTTTTTTTTTTTTTTTTTTAAGATTTTTGAGACATAGTCAATACACTGACCTGGAATCTAAACAACCACATAATATACAATTGATTAATATGACTTTTATTTGCCAAAATGGTCCAGATATAACAAAAAAAATTCTGAGAAATTAGAAGGAATACTAGGGATGCCAATGTCTCATCTGGTTGAAATTGCTTTTAAGGTTTTATATACTGAGATAAACTCCAACAGAATCAGATGAAGTGAAAAGTGACCCTCACAGAGGGAAAGCTTGAGCACCTCACAGATCAATGTACCAAATGCTACAGCTTGCCTGGGATGAGAGTGACCAGAAATGATGGGGCCCAGGGGCACCTTCCAACTTTAGTGGATGTATCACCATTTCCCACCTGGAACCCCAGCTAACTTTACTAGTGGGGAAAAATATTGTAGACTTTTTAATTGACATTAGAGATGACTACTCTGATTTAACTCAGAAAACATGGACTTTCTCTCCAAAAACCATCATAGTGTTTGTGAAATTGGGGGAAGTCAGGGGAGGATGGATTCCTCTAGGTCTTGGCTATGTTACATAAAATAATTTAAGAACACACCTTAGGATAGGCCATTAGTTTATTGAGAAATGGGAGAAAAGAACAGAATGAGAGAAAAGAACAGAATGAGAGAAAAGAACAGATTTATACACCCCAGATGTAGGTGCAGGCTCCTCTAGCCAGAGGGAGGGAGTATTTGGGATTGTGGGGCTTCCCTTATTAAGTTGTTGTTCACACCTTCTCATCTTAATTTTGGGAGAGAAGCCCCAGGTGTTTGATGTTCGGATTGGTTACACCACCTGTCAGTTCTCAGGGGGTCCAATGGTGAGGCGTTTTGAAGGCATCCAGGGACTCCCACTGACCTGAATGGGACCTCGTGGTCCAGGGTCTCATGGGATCTTTCCTGCAGGCTTCCCCTCAGGAGGTTTCTGGGTAGGGTTTCATGGACACATCTCTGCCAGGTCTCAGCATGTCTCCCTTTTCCCTAAACTATCCTTCATAATTTGGAGTTACTGGAGCACCAAATAATAATACCGGCATTCTTAACAAGGAGTCCATGTGCTTCAATTGGAATTCAAAAACACATTTTTCTTGTGGAAATGTTAGAAAGAAATTTGGTTTTGGAAGAAATAAAGTTCACCTGATTGTGGAGAAGAAAATAATTTATTTTTAATCTTACAAGTGTAGGTACACAGCTAGAGTAAGTGGCTGGTGTGCCAAACAAAGGAGAGTGACATATTTTATAATCACCTAAGCTTAACACAAAAGCCCTCCCCTATTCCTCCATTGATTGGGTAGTTCAGAGATTACAGTCTATCCAAAAGGTATAACTTTTCCCACACAAGTCACCCAGTCTTTGATCAACTGTTTCCTTTATCACATTCCAGGAGTTTTGGGCCAGTTACTTGCCCTTTCACCACAAAAGGAATGGAATTTAGTACTGATATTTGAGTGGCCATAATTCTTTCTTGTGTGCCCCTTCTACTGACTATAGAACTGGTTTGAACTGTTTTACTTTATCCCTGCATAACTTCCCAAGAAGTCCCCATTGTATGAATAGGCTGGAATTTAACTAGGAGAAATAGTCAAGGGTCATGATGAGAGGGAGAATTTCCAGAGGGAGCAGGTGGAATGTTGACTCCCTTAAACACCAGGACTTAGCACTCTTCAGTAGGGTAATGAACATGCTCCTTAGGCATTTCTTTAATAAGCATATCACAGGAATTATAAGAATATTTTAGATAATATCTCTCTACTCATTAATGTATTACAATATCATCTTTATTGTTCAAAATATGACATTCGGATTTAAGTATTTGTATTTAAATTCAGGATCACATATTTAGTTATCAATGCTAATTTAAAAATTTCTTTTAGTTCTATTTTTTGACCTTATAGCACAAATACATATAAAAATATTGTCTGTGTAAAATATCAAGCAATGCAGAAAAACCTATATAAAAATGAAACACATCTGATTAGTTTCACTACCACTTTTTTTCCAACAGAAAATTAGAGTTGCACATTTAGGTGTATTCCTTCCAATACACTTCCTGCGATTTGCACTTATATTTTTGCAATTCATCTTTTCACAGTCACAGTGCATGACCTTATTTTATTTTTATTTGAAAAAGTTTATTTTATTTTAACTGTCAGTTTATAAAGGGATTCAACTTCTTTATCCATTCCCTTTTTTTAAAATATATAATTTAAAAGATGTTTTATATTTTTATATTTTAAAAAATGTTACACAAAATTTACAGGGATTCCCATGTTCCCCACCTTCCACATCCCCCACAACCTTCCACATAAACATCTTTCGTTAGTTTGGCACATCACCTGCAATGGATATACACATCCTAGGGCTTTGCCACTAAGCATGGACCATAGTTCACATTGTAGACCACATTCTCTCCCACATGGTTCTGCATTTTATATGTTGATGTAAAATGGCCTATATCTGTCATTGTAATGTCACTCAGGATAATTCCCAAGTCCTGAAAAAGTCCCTGTGTTACAGCAACTTTTCCCTCTCCCTGCCCCAGAGCATCCAGTGGGCACTGGCTCCACCACAATATTGTAATTTCTTCCATTGCTTGAATCACAATATGTCTACAACACAATACCAGTAAGTCCACTCTAGTCCATAGCTCTTTCCCCGATCCTGAGGAGTCTGAGATGGTGATGTTCACTCCACCTCCAAGTGAGAGGGGGCTTTTATCCCATGGATAAGATGGATGGGATTAGTCTGACTGCAACAGCAGTCTCTCTCCATTCCCTGGGATGGCTGTTGTCCATCATCATCTCCTTGCCAGGTGACTTGGGTGAGTCCATTGAGCTGTAGAGTAGGAGTTGCAGCTCCACCAAGGTTCCAGGTGCAGCTGGCACCTGGGCAGGCCAAAGTCTCCAGTCTCTGGAAGCACACCTACAAACTCCAGCACCACATATAGGTTTAAATAAAAGGGACTGATGGACCATGTGCAGGGAGAACTTATTTGAGTCCATTTCTGTCACTCTCAGGAGCACAGATTCCAAAGTATAGCCCACTGATAAGCATCAGTCCTTGGAGCTATCCCTTCTTATATAGGACCTGGGTGTCTCCAGAGCCCTCAGAAGCCCCTCTGTGTGGTGCGATATGCACTTTGGTGTTCTGTGAGATTCTACTGAGGTGTGTATAATGTTACCTCTGGAATGACCTCCTGACTCTCTTTGAAGTCTCTTAGACATAAGAACTCATTTGTCTTTACTTTTCCCCCCTTTTATTCAAGGTCTTTTTCCAGTCATATTGCCAGTTTGAACTTGGTGTTAATCCCTCATTACCAGTGAGGCTAATCCCTGGGAGTCATGTCCCATGCTGGGGGGAAGATAATGCATTCATATGCTAAGTTTGGCTTAGAGAGAGGCCATATTTGAGCAACAAGGAGGCTCTCAGGTGGCAACCCTTAGGCCCCCATAACAGTAGGCTAAGTTTCAATTACAAGGACACAGACTCATAAGGTTAGTCATCAATAACAAGAACCCATTATTGGACCATCCTCTTTTGCCAGACACTGCTCCTGTACATGGGGGACTGTTGCTGCTCCCTTGGAGAATGTGGTAATGCTGTCCAGGATGGGAATTCAGTATTCTCTCGTTTAATGAGTGATTCTGCACCCACTGTGACCATGTCCCATCCCTTGATCATTTGAACAATTTTACATATCATTTATGTATATTCAGGTGAACTTCCTCCCATGAAACCACCATCCCAGACACCCCCCACCAATGATCCTCTCCTGCCCCCATTGTAACCATTCTGTGATCCAAACCTTCCTTAAAGATGAAGCCCATATAATAGCCAAATACAATTAATAGGAAAATGAAATAATAATGATAAATTTAAAAGTAAAAGAAAAAATACAAAAAGAAGCACTAAAAATAAAATTAAATAAAAAGGATTGGGAAATTTAAAAAATGGGAAAAAACAAAAAAATTTAAAAAAAAAAATTATTAAACATTTTTTCCTTTTATCACTGCATTATCTGGTGTCCAGTCTGTACTGTGGCACCTTCCCCCTCTCACTCCCCATGGTATCCCAAATTTTTATTTAATTTTCAAAGAAGTTTTGGGTCACAACAAAGTCACACAAAGAATACTAGAGTCTCTCATATACCCAACCTCCTCCCCCTTTCCTCATCCCATATTAAAAACTTTTTAAAATGGATAGTAACATTGTTATAACTGTTATACAGATAGTGATACATAACTACTAAATATTATCATTGGTTTACAGTATAGTTTACAATTTAGATCGTATAGTTTAATAATTTTTGATGATATTTGCCAGGTCCTGTGTCCATCACTGTAAGGTAATGAAAAACATTTCCCCTGCCCATTAAATACCCCCTGTTTGATCTATTCTGTTCCTTCCTCCCCATCCCCCTGGTGCACATGACACCCACCTGTCTTGAGTCATTGGATGACAAGATTCATACTTACATGGAACAAGAGGTCTTGACACACTGATTGTTCTCCCCTATTAAGATCCATGCTTGCTCATAAGAGACACCCACCTTCCTGTTTCTGGGTGAATCAGTCCTCCCAATGATGGGGGTCCATCTCCTTCCCACTCATCATATAGGTCTCCACTCCCTGACAACACACATTATGACAGGATGAACACTCACACACTCCCCAGAAGCCTACTCCAGATATGCCTGGTCCTGAATGCCCCCCCCAACATACACACTAAACCAGTGACACCACCTTGTCATATTGCCATAAAAGCATTCCCACTCCTACACTTTAAAATTCATACCCACAAATCCCATGTTCACATTGTCCCTCTCCCATCTCTCCCCCCAGTATCCTGGGTTATTCTAACCTGCCTTCCTAATCTACCCACCTGTCAACCCGGCAACATCAAACCAAGTAATATCCCTACCCACCTGTCCTATCCTTCAATATGCAACTATACGCTATCACTTTGCCATAGATTATGTCCGTATGGGTGATGGCTCACAATCTTCTCTTATCTTTCTCTCTCTTGTTAACCTATTTTTCACACAATGGTTCTCAGAGACTGCTCACTTTCCTCAATTGAAATCAGTGAGGTCATGTACTGTTCATCCTTCAATGCCTGGCTTGCTTCACTCAACATAAGGTCTTCAAGATGCTTCCATGTTATTCCATGTGTTAGCACTTTATTCCTTCTTACAGCTGAATAATATTCCATTGTATGTATGTACCACATTTTTGTTTACCCATTCATTTGTTGAACCGGGGGTGATTCCAACTTCTGGCAATAGTGAATAATGCCAGTATGAACATTGGTGTGCATATATCTGTTTGTGTCTTTGCTTTCAATTCTTCTGGGTATAAACCCAACAGTGGTATTGCTGGATCATATGGAAGATCTATTGTTAGTTTTTTGTGGAACTGCCAAACTGTCCTCCACAGTGGCTGGACCATTCCACAAATCCACCAGCAGTGGATGAGCATTCATATTCTTCCACATCCTCTCCAACACTTATAGTCTGCTGTTTTTTTAATAGCTGCCATTCTGATGGGTGTAAGATGGTGTCTCATTCTAGTTTTGATTTGCATTTCCCTAATAGCTAGCGATGTCAAGCATTTTATTCAGGTGCTTTTTCACCATTTGTATTTCTTCCTTGGAGAAGTGTCTTTTCAGGTCACTTGCCCATTTTTTAAATGGGTTGTTTGTCTTTATTATTTGAGGTGTAGGATTTCTTAATATATACGGGATATTAAGCTCCTAACAGATATATGGTTGCCAAATATTTTCTGCCATTGGGTAAGCTGCTTTTTTATTTTCTTAATAATGTCCTTTGAGGTGCAGAAGATTTTAATTTTGAGGAGATCCTATTTATCTATTTTTCCTTTTGCTGCTCGTGCTTTGGGTGTGAAATTCATGAAACCATTTCCTATTACAAGATCCTGTAAATGCTTCCCTACATTATCTTCCAAGGTCTTTATGATTTTGGCTCTTATGTTTATATCTTTGATTCATCTTGAGTTAATTTTTGTATAAGGTGTGAGATGGTGCTCCTCTTTCATTCTTTTGGATATGGATATCCAGTTATCCAAGCACTACTTGTTAAAGAGGCCATTGTCTCCCAACTGAGTGGGCTTAATGGCCTTGTTAAATAACAGATGACTGTATATGTGAGGATCTAAATCAGAACCCTCATTTTAGTTACCTTGGTCAGTGTGTCTGTCCTTGTGCCAATACCATGCAGTTTTGACCACTGTAGCTTTGTAGTATATTTTACAATCAGGTAGTGTGATACCTCCAACTTCATTTTTCTTTTTCAATATGTCTTTGGCGATTCAGGGTCTCTTACCTTTCCAAATATATTTTGTAGTTAGTTTTTCCAGTTCTTTAATAAATACAGTGTTGATTTTTATCGGCATTGCATCAAATCTGAAGATTAGTTTGGGTAAGGTACACCTTTTGATGATGTTTAATCTTCCTATCTATGAACAGAGAATATTCTTCCATTTATTTAGGTTTTCTTTGATTTCCTTTACCAGTGTTGTGTAATTTTATGTATATAAGTCCTTTGCATCTTTAGCCAAACTTATTCCTAGGTATTTGATTCTTTTAGTTACTATTGTAAATGGTATTTTTTTCTTGATTTCCTCCTCAGATTGTTAGTTATTGGTGCACAGAAATTTTACTGATTTTTGAGCATTGATCTTATAGCCTGCAACACTTCTGAACTCCTTTACAAGTTCTAGAATCTTTGATGTAGATTTCTAAGATTTTCTATGTATAGGATCATGTCATCTGCAAATAATGAAATTTTTACTTTTCCAATTTGGATGCCTTTTATATCTTTTTCTTGCCTCAGTGCTCAAGCAAATATTTCTAAGACTGTGTTAAATAGGAGTGGTGATATTGGCATCCTTGTCTTGTTCCCAATCTCAGAGGGAAGGCTTTTAGGATTTCACCATTGAAGATGATGTTAGCTTTGGTTTTTTCATATATACTCTTGATCATATTCAGAAAGTTTCCTTCTATTCCTATCTTTTGCAGTGTTTTTATCAGGAAATAGTGCTGTATTTTGTCAAATACTTTTTCTGCATCTATAGAGATGATTATCTGACTTTTTTTCTTTCAATCTGTTTATGTGGTGTGTTACACTGATTGATTTTCTTATATTGAACCACTCTTGCATACCCCAGGTGAAACCCTCTTGGTCGTGGTGTATAATTTTTTGATATGTTGTTGAATGCAATTAGCAAGTATTTTGTTGAGGATTTTAGCATCTAGGTTCATTAGAGAAATTGGTCTGTAATTTTCCTTTCTTGTCATATCTTTGTTTGGCTTTTGTATTAGGGTAATGTTGGCATCATAGAATGAGTTAAGTTATATTCCTTCTACTTCTATTTTTTGGAAGACCTTAAGCAGGATTGATGTCAGCTCTTTCTGGAATATTTGGTAGAATTCAGCTGTGAAGCCATCCTGACCTGGGCTCTTCTTAGTTGGGAAGTTTTTGATGACTGAGTCTATCTCTTTACTTGTAATTGGACTGCTGAATTCATCAATTTCTTCTTTCATCAATATAGGCTGTTTGTGAATTTCTAGAAATTTGTCCATTTCCTCTAAATTATCATTCTTATTGGCATATAATTTTTCAAAATATGATTCTCCTTATTTCGGTGGGGTCAGTAGTGATATTCCCTTGCTCATTCCTTATTTTGTGTATTTGCATCTGTTCTCCCTTTTTCTTTGTTATTCTGACTAAGGGTTTGACAATTTTATTGATATTCTCGAAGAGCCAACTTTTGGTTTTGTTTATTTTTTCTAGTGTGTTCTTATTCTCTATTTCATTTAATTCTGCTCTAATCTTTGCTATTTCCTTCTTTCTACTTCCTTTAGGCTTAGTTTGTTGTTTTTTCCAATTCCTCCAAATGTGCAGTTAGGTCTTCAATTTTAGCAATTTCTTCTTTTTTAATATCTGTATTTATGACTACTAACTTCCCTTTCAGGACACTTTGGCTGCATTGCATAGGTTTTGATATGTTGTGTTGTCATTTTCATTAGTTTCAAGTTAGTTACTGATTTCTATTGAGATTTCCTCCTTGACCCACTCTTTGTCTAAGAGTGTGTTTTTTAACTTCCATATCTTTGTGCCTAATCTGTTTCTCTGGCCCTTAGTGATTTCCAATTTCATTCCATTGTGTTCAGAGAAATTACTTTGTGTAATCTAAATTTTTCTGAATTCATTGAGAGTTGTTCTGTGACCTAGCATCTGGTCAATCTTGGAGTATGATCCATGTGCACTCCAGAAGAATGTAAATCCTGCTGTATTTGGGTGTAGTGTTCTGTATATGTCTATTAGGTCCAGGTCCTCTAATGTATTATTCAGAGTCTTTGTTTCTTTATTGATTCTCTGTCTAAATGTTCTGTTTGATGGTGATAATGGTGTATTAAAGTCTGCCATTATAATTGTAGAGGCATTTATTTCTCCACTTAGTTTTTCCAGAATTTGCCTCATTTATTTTGAGGCACCCAGATTAGGTGCATAAATGTTTACAATTGTCCTCTCTTCTTGAGAGATTACTCCTTTTACTAATATATAGTGTCCATCTTTGTCTCTTACAATAGTCTTGCATTTAAAGTTTATTTTGTCTGATATTAGGATAGCTACTCCTGCCCTTTTTTGGGTATTGTTTGCTTGTAAAATTGTTTTCCAGCCACTCACTTTCAGCCTCCTTGAATCCCTGGGTCTAAGATGGGTTTCTTGTAGACAGCATATAGATGGATCATATTTCCTTATCCATTCTGTCAATATGTGTCTCTTTAGTGATGATTTTAATCCATTAGCATTCAATGTTATTACTCTCAATGAATTTCCTAGATCAGCCATATTTTCTTTGGGTTTTTGTCATATGTGTTTTTTATTTGATAGTACTCAACTATGTATGCTCCTGAATTTAAACGGAAATTACCTAACAATTCACCATTTTGTTCTTGGTTCCTGGAGATAAAAATTATCAAGTTAAGGGAGCTTGAGTTTACAATTTCATATGAAAATCTGCTGGATTTTGTCATTGCCTTTCCTGTATTGAATGATAAACAATTTTTTTTTCTCTTTTAATCTGTATCATATGCAAAATTAAATAATAAAACAGCATATCCTGAGTACATTTTTAACATTCTAAACATTGACAGTTTACATTTCCCCTTTGGAAAAATGTCTATGCACTATTTGGCCCATTTTTAATTGGATTGTTTTTTTGTTGAAAAGTTGTGCAATCATTTTATACAACATGGAAATCAAACCCTTGCCAAATATATGGTTTCAGAAGATTGAGAAAAATAAGATCATTTTTAAAGCATTTTCATTATTACAATATTAATAATAATAAACAAAAAATAAACAAAGGAATAAAATCTCATTTCCCAATCTATTTTTGTAAACACTGTCTTATATATGTCTTAATATCACCCATATTTGTATTTTACATAAGGTTTCACAATGTTATACAGTTCCATGTTATATTTTTTATCTTTCCTTCTAGTAATATACTTGACCTTTGAATTATCCTTTCAACCATGTCATACACATATGATAGCTCTGTTAATTACAAACACTGTGATGTGCTTTCACCATTTCTATTTATTTTCAAAGATTATAAACAACTTTTTACCAACTCTGCACAGATTATTCTTCAGCTTTCTATTCTTTAGCCTCATTCTATTTTCTGGTGACCTATATTCTAATTATCAACTTCATGAGTTTACACGATATATTTAGTTCTGGCCCAGCTTAGAAGGCTTGATCACCATGTCAAAAATTCATTGATTGTATTTGTGAGGGCCTGTTTCTGAGTTACCAGTTTGGTTCCATTGTTCAATATGACTGTCTTTATGCCAGTACCATGCTGTCTTTACCACTGTGGCTAAGTAGTATACTTTAAAGTCTGGAAGTGAGAACCCTCCAAATTTATTCTTCTTTTTTAAATATCTTTTTGGTTATACAGAGCCCCTTATCCTTCCAAATAAATTTAATAATTGTCTTTTCCACTTCTGCAAAAAGGCTGATGGAATTTTTATAGAGATTATGTTGAATCTGTAAATCAGTTTGAGTAGAATTGACATCTTTACAATATTTAGTCTTCCAATCCATGAATGTGGAATATCCTTCCATTTATTTAAGTATTCTTCAATTTTTATTAGCAATGTTTTGTAGTTTTCTGATTACAGTTTCTTTTTGTCCTTGGTTAAGTTTATTCCTATATATTTGATTGTTTAAGTTGCTATTATAAATGGAGATTTTTTTCTGATTTCTTCCTTAGAGTGCCCATCAGCGGTGTATAGAAACACAATTGATTTTGCATATAATCTTGTATCCTGCCACTTTGCTAAACTCATCTATTAATTCTCATAGCTTTGTTGTGGATTTTCAGGAGATTCTAGATGTAAGATGATATCACCAGTGAATAGTGAAACTTTTATTTCTTTTCCTATTTATATGATTTAATTTCTTTATTAAGCCTAATTACTCCAGCTCGAAATTCTAGCACAATATGGAATAACAATGGTGACAATAGGCATTCTTGTCCTTTTCCTGATCTCAGGTGGAAAGTGTTTAGTCTTTCACCATTGAGTACAATGCTAGCTGTAGGTTTTTCATATATGCACTTTACCATAATGAGAAAGCTTCCTTCTAGTCCCATCTTTTAGAGTGTTTTTATCAAGAAAGTGTGCTGTATTCTGTCAAATGCTGTTTTTGCACCATTGAGAGTATCATGTGAATTTTCCTCTTCCATTTATCAATGTGTTCTATTACACTAATTGATTTTCTTGTGTTGAATCAACCTTGCAAACCTGGGATAAAACCCACTTGATCATGATGTATAATTTTTTTTTTTAAGATTTATTTATTTACTTTATCCATTTTAAACACCCCCTTCCCCATTTTGCTGTTTTTTTTTTTTTTTTGTGTGTGTGTGTGTGTCCATTTGCTGGGCAATTCTCTGTGTCTGTTTCCTGCCATCTCTTCTCATCCTCCTCCTCCAGTCTTCACCAGGATTCGATCCTGGAGACCTCCAATGTAGGAGAGAGGTGTTCTGCCACCTGTTCCACCTCGGTTCCTGGTTTTCAGAGCTTTCAGAGCATCTCATCTTGTCTCTCCCCTGTGTCTCTTTCCTGTTACGTCATCATCTTGCTGCATGGCTCCTGGAGCCTGGCGGCTCACCAGCACACAGAGCCTGGCAGCCCATGCGCCTTCTATATATATATATTTTATTTTACCGGGAGGTCCCGGGGATCTAATCCAGGTCCCTCCATATGGCAGGTGGATACCCAACCATTTGAGCCACATCCGCCCCCCTGTATAATTCTTTTAATGAGTTTTTGGATGCTGTTTTCAAGTATTTTGTTGAGGTTTTTTGCATCTATATTCATCAGAGATATTAGTCTGTAATTTTCTTTTTTTGTAATCTCTTTATCTGGTTTTGGTATTAGGGTGAAGCTGCCTCCCTGGAATGAATTTGATAATGTTCTTTCCTGTTCAATTTTTTGGAAGAGATTGAGCAAGATTAGTATTAGATCATCTTTGAATGATTGATAGAATTCACCTCTGATGCCTCTGATGCCATTTTGTCCCAGGCTTTCCATCTAGGGGAGGTTTTTGAGGACTGTTTCAATCTCTTCAGTTGTCATTGGTTTGTTGAGGCCTTCTATTTCTTCTAGGGTCAATGTAGGTCGTTTGTGTGTTTCTAAGAATTTGTTCTTCTCCTCTACATTTTTTTAGTTTTTTGGCATCAAGTTGTTCATAGTATCATTTTATGATTGTTCTTATTTCTGTGGGGTCAGTGATAATGTCCCCCGTCTAATTTCAGATTTTATTCATTTGCATTTTCTCTTTTTTCTTTGTCAGTCTACCTAAGGGTTTGTCTACTTTGTTGATCTTCTCTAAGAACCAACTTTTGGTTTTGATGATTCTCTCTACTGTTTTTCTTGTTGTTCTTAATTTCATTTATTTCTGCTCTGCTCTTTAATATTTCTTTCCTTTGGCTTGATTTGGAATTAGTTTGCTGTTCTTTTTCTAGTTCCTCAGGTGTGCAGTTAGATCTTCATTATTAGCTCTTCTTTTTAAAATGTAAACCACGATGGGTATAAATTTCCCCCTCAGCACAGACTTTGAAGTGTCCAAAATGTTTTAATATGTTGTGTTCTCATTTTTATTCATCTCAAGATATTTACTGAATTCTCATGCAATTTCTTCTTTGACCCACTGGTTTTTAAGAGTGTGCTTAATCTCCATATATTTATTATGAACTTTCCCTTTTTCTCTCCATTGTTGATTTCCAGTTTCATTCTGTTAGGATCAGAGAAAATGTTTTAGATAATTTCAATCTTTTTAAATTTATTGAGACTTGTCTGGTGACCTATAGCAGTTTGGCATTATTTATGAATTTCAAAAATTGATATTGGATTATGCTTGTGAAATGGTCTGTTCCTCTGGGTGTGATTAAGTTTTGATTAGGGCTTTGATTGGGTCAAGTCAGTAAGATGTTGAGTCCCCACCCCTTGGTGGGCAGGGAACTCAGAAATAAAACTAGCTGGCAGAGCAGAAGTGTTAGCTGGAGTTTTGATGTTGGAGTTCTGATGCTGAGCTTTGAACTGGAGCACCAGCAAGTATGCATGCAGAGGAGCCTCATCATGAGGAAGGAGAGAGGCCCTGGGAAACGAGATGAGCATTTCACCTGACAGTTGACAGCTGGCCTTGTGGAGAGAAGAAAAGCCTAGAGAGCCTCATAGTCTATCGTTGGCCTTGTGGAGGCAACAGAGGAGCTGAGCTTGGAGAGAAACAGAGCCCCAGGAAGAGAAAATCAAGAAGCCTGAACCCTGGCAAACATCTGCAGCTGTCTTGCTCCAACATGAGGCAACAGACATTCATGAAGGAAGAAACTTATGCTTTATGGCCTGGTAACTGTAATCTTCTACCCCAAATAAATACCCTTTATAAAGACCAACAAATTTCTGGTATTTTGCATCAGCACCCCTTTGGCTGACTAATACATGACCCAACATATGGTCTACCTTGAAGGAGGACCCAAAAGAAAGTATATCTGCTCTTTTGGGGTGCAATGTTCTATAAATGTCTGCTAGGTAGTTCATTTATCATATTATTCTCATTCCTTATTTCTTTTTTATCCTCTGTCCAAATGTTCTATCCAATATTGAATGTGGTGTATTGAAGTTTCCAACTATTATTGTAAAGATATCTAATTTTTCCCTTCAGGTTTGTCAGTGTGTGCCTCATGTATCATGGGGCACTCGAGTTACTTGCAGAAATATTTAGTATGGTTGTTTCTTCTTGGTGAATTACCCCTTTTATTAATGTATAATGAACTTCTTCACCCCTTATAACAGTTTTTCATTTGAAATCTATTATATCCGATATTAGTATTGCTACTCCAGCTCTCTTTTGTTTACTGTTTGCATGGGATACCTTATTCCAATCTTTCTAATTTAACCTGGTTGTGTTCTTACATCTGAGGTGAGTCTCTTATAAACGACATATAGATGGCTTGTGTTTTTTTAATCCATTCTATCAGTCTATATCATTTGTTTGAGGAGTCCAAGCCATTAACATTCAATGTTAATACAATGCAGGCATTATTACTTCATCCATTCTGTCCTCCAGCTCTCTGTTGTCATATCATCTATTCTGTCTTCTTACCCTTTAATTTATCATTCTGCATAATCTTCATTTCTACAGTTTTCTCCAAATCTCTCCACCCTCCCCCTTTTTTTTTCTTTCAGGCTGCATTTCTTCCTTTAGTATATCTTGTTGTTCTGGTCTTTTGGTAACATATTCTATCTTTCTGTGAAGGTTTTGAACTCACTTTCATTTTTGAAGGACAGTTTTACCAGATAAAGAATGCATGGCTGGTAGTTTATCTCTTTTAGTACCATAAATACTTCATACCACTTTCTTCTTGCCTCCATCATTTCTGATAAGATGTCAGCACTTAATCTTATCTAGGTTCTCTTGTAAATGATGCTTTGACTTTCACTGCTTTGAGAATCCTCTCTTTAGTTCTGATATTTATCATTCTGAACAGTAGGTTTTTCAGGGTAGATCTATGTGGATTTATTCTATTTTGGGTGCATTGTTCTTCTTGAATATTGATATTTGTGTCTTTCATAAGTTTTGGGATGTTTTCAGTCATTATTTCCTCATATATTCTTTCTGCTTTTTTTACAATCTCTTCTCCTTCTGGCACAGTGATAATGTGAATGTTTATGTATTTTGCACTGTCATTCTTTACCCTGAGACCCTGTTTCATTTTTTTTCCATTCTCTTCTCTATATTTTATACTGTCTTTTCCATTTCAGATGTTCTGTATTCAAAATCACTAATTCTGCCTTTGACCAATTCAAACATGCTCCATTGTTTATGTGAGATCATTGAGTCCTACCTGTTAGTCTGATACCATCTTCCCACAATCCCCTCCCCTCAGTTTTGCAACTGTGTGCCTCATGTCTCTTCACCACTCATGTTTGATGCATAAATATTTAGCAAAGTTAATTCTTCTTGGTGAATTGCCATTTTTATTAATATATAATGACCTCCTTCAACCCTTATTACAGGTTTGCTTTTAAAATCCATTTTGTTTGATATCATTTTCACTACTCCAGCTCTTATCTGGTTACTACTTGCATGGGATATATTTTTCGAACTTCTCACTTTTAACATGGTTGTATCCTTACATCTGAGGTGAGTCTCTTTTAGACAACATATAGATAGCTTACATTTCTTAATCAATTCTCTCAGTCTATATCTTTGATTGGGGAGTGAAAGCCATTAACAATTGATGTTATTTTGTAAAGGGATTACATACTTCATCCATGTTGTCCTTTTGCTTTTGGTTGGCATATTGTCTGTCTTTTTATTTTTTTAATTTACCCTTCTTAATGGTCTTAATTTTTAAAGCTATCTCAAAGTCTCTTGCACTTGTTTTTTTCTTTCAGGCTGCAGCACTTCCTTTATTTATTATTTTTTAAATAATAATTTTCTTTTTATTTTTAATAAATACTTAGATTACATAAATGTTACACAAAAAAATATAGGAAATCCCATATGCTGCCCCCCACACACCACCCACATGCTCCCACATAAACATCCTTCATTAGTGTGGCACATTCATTGTAATTCATAAATGCATCCTGGGACTTTGCCTTTAAGCATGGACCATAGTTCACATTGTAGTCTACAATCTCTCCCACACAGTTCTGCATGTTATGTGATGATATAAAATGACCCATATCTGTCATTGCAATGTCATTCAGGATGATCTCCAAGTCCCCAAAACGTTCCTATATTAAAACTGTTTTTCCATCTCCTTGTCCCCAGAGCCTCCAGTGACCACTGGCTCCACATCAATGTTTAATTTCTTCCATTGCTAGAATCACAATATGTCTATAGAAGAATACCAGAAAGTCCACTCTAGTCCATAACTCTTTCCAATTCTGAGGATTCTGAGATGGTGATGTCCATGCCACCTCTAATTGAGAGGGGGCTTATATCCCATGAGGAAGATGGATGGGACTATGTTGCTTGCTGTTGCAGACTATCTCTGTTCCTTGGGATAGTCACTGTCCATCATCATCTCCTTGTTAGTTGTCCTGGGTGAGTCCAATGAGCTGTAGACTAGATGTTGAAACTCCACTGAGTTTCCAGACCCAGCTGGCACATGGAGAGCCCAAAGACTCGAGGCTCCTGGACGTACACCTACAAACTCCAGCACCAAGTTTAGGTTTAAATAGAAGGCTCGGATGAGCCATGTGTAAGGAAGACATAATTGAGTCCAAATCTGTCACTCTCAGGAGCACAAATCCAAAGTATGTCCCACTAGCAAAGCCCCAAACTCGAGAACTATCTGCTCTAACCATAGGACCTGGGTGTCTCCAGAGCCCTCAGGAGCCCCACTATTTGGGATAGTATCCACTTTGGCAGTCTATGAGATTCTGCTGAGGTATGCATAAGTGTTACCTCTGAGATGACCTCTTGATTCACTTTGAAGTGTCTTAACCATATATAGTCATTTGTCTTTACCTTTTCCCCCTTTTATTTGAGGACTTTTTCCAGTTTCACTGCTAGTTGGTGATTGGTAGTAATCCCTTGGTGCCAGGGAGGCTCATCCCTGGGAGCCTTATCCCATGCTGGGATAGGGGGGAACATAATGCATTTATGTGCTGAGTTTGGCTAAGAAAAAGACCACATTTGAGCAAAAAGGAGGCTCTCAGGAGGCAGTATTTAGTCACCACATAACAATAGGTTAAGTTTCAATTTCAAGAGCCAAGGCTCATAAGCATAGTCATCAATATCATGGGCTCATCAATGGATCATCCTCCTTTACCAGTCATTGGGATATTGTTTCTACTACATTAGAGAATATGGCACAGCTCTCCAGAATGGGAATTCAATATTCTCTGATATTGTTTGAGTCTCCACCCCACTGTGACAATGCCCATTGCACATTTAAACATTTTTATATACCTTATATGTATGCCCTGGTGTACTTCCTTCCATGTATCCCCCATCACTGATACTCCACACCAATGATCTTTCCCTGCCCCAGTTGTAACCCTTCTGTGATCAAAGCTTCTCAAAAATGAAGCCATTAAAATAGCCTAATACAATTAATAGGTAAATGAAATAATGATAATTTTAAATATAAGAAATAACATACATAAAAATTAAAAAAAAAACTAAAACTAAAATAAAATAAGTTATTGGCATATTAAAAATAATAAAAATATTAAAAAAATTTTTTTGACATTTTGATTATCATCATTGAAATATCTCATGTCCTGTCTGTACACTGGCATTTTCTTCCATTTATTCTCCAGTGTTTTCTAGTTTTCATTTTATTTTAAAAGAATTTTTGGGTCACAGTAAAGTCACATACATAATACAGAATACTCTCATATACCGAACATCCTCCGCTTTTCCTCCTTCCCATATTAATACCTTCTTATATGTGGATGGTACCTTTGTTATAACTGATATACAAATAGTGAAACATAGCTACTAAACATGGTCAATTGTTTACATTATGGTTTACATTTTAGAGCATATGCTTTTATAAATTTTGATAATATTTAACATGGTCTGTGTTCATCATTGTAATATCATATAGAACACTTCCATTCCCACTAAATACCCCCTGGTTGATTTATTCTATTCCTCCCTCCCTCTCCTCTTGGGGTCCAATGTGACCTCCTGACTTCACTCCTTGGATGACAAGATTCATAGTTACATGCAACAACACTGAGGTCTTGACACACTGGTTTGTCCTCCCCTATTAGGAACTGTCCATGCTCTCAAGATACTCCTTCTTCTCTGTGAACAAATCAGTACCCCCGAGGATGGGAGTCCAACTCCTTTCTGTTCATTATATGGGTTTCTGCCCACAGAATACAACACATTATGACAAAATGGTCACTCACACACTCCTTAGAAGCCTGTTCCAGGTTTGCCATGTCCTGAATGCTCCCCCATCCAACACCCTTATTTAGTATCTCTTGTAATTCTTGATTTGAGTAATGTACTCTATCAGTTTTTGTCTGTGAAGACTTTGAACTTATCATCATTTTTGAAGGAAAATTTTCCTGTGTACAGAATTCTTGGCTGGTAGTTTTTCTCTTTCGGTACCTTAAATATGCCATCCCATTTTCTTCTGTCCTCCATGGTTTCTGATGAGAGGTTGGCATTTAATCTTATTGAGGTTCCCTACTTAAAGGTGCTTTTCTTTTTCTGCTTTCAGAGTTCTCTCTTTATCTCTGTTATTGATATTTGTCATTCTGAACAATAGGCCTCTTTGGTAGGTCTATTTGGATTTGTTCTGCATGGAGTGTGTTGTCCTTCTTGGATAATCAGATTTATGTCTTTCTTAAGGTTTGGGAAGCTTTCAGTCATTATTTCCTCAAATATTCTTTTTGACCCTTTTCCATTTCTCTTCTTCTTCTGGGACACCAGTAATGCATATGTTTTTGTGTTTCACATTGTCCTTCAATTTACTTAAACTCTGTTCTATTTTTTTCTATTCTCTTCTATTTGTGGTCTACTGTCTTCAGTTTGGATGTTGTGTCTTCAAAATCACTATTTCTGTCTTTATAGATTAAGTTTACAATAATATTGTAATATCTTGGTAGCAAAGAAAAGAAGATTCTACATCAATGATGAAGGTCAAAAAAGAATATGAAGTTTAGTTTTATGAGATAGTAATATGATTAAGCATTTCTTTTTCTTAATTTCTTTATTAACAAGGAAACCTTCATAATGCCCTTTAACAAATCTGTGATCATCTATGTATCTTTCTCAACAATGGAGGAACAATTAAGTTTGGTATTAGGAATAGATGAGATAAATGTTCCTGGACAAAAGTTTTTGGAGTGATGCTTCTATAACTTGTTAAGCTTCCTTTTGTCTGTTTTTTTTTTTTAATTTGAAATAAATTCGTGTTTTAAAAGAATGACTGAAATACATTGAATATCTAGGTAAAATTTAAGACTATGTGAGAAAAAAGTCTATATGAAATAAAGGTTTTTTACACTAGTATTTTTCCCCTAAGTGGGTTTTAATAGTAAAAGAAAAAAAAAAAAAAAAAGAAACTTTACCCTCTGATGATTAGAAGAAAAGCATAGTTCATGTATTATCATACTTAAGTCTAAAAGTAATTTCCACCAAATATAATTCATGTAATTTTAACATGTCTTGCCCCATCACAAAATCCCAGGCTCTGGTAAGAGAGGTGTAGTAGTGCAAACATGCCACATCTTTGAAAAAGTGCCAATGTTGTAACTTATTACTTTTCATTTTTTCTAAAATAGTCATTCCAATATATATTAAAAACCCTTCAAATTTAATAATAAGAATATTAGAAAGAAGATGGTATAATGAAGTTAGAATGTATATTATTTTACTTTAATTTTAAAGAAGGATAATGATATGCCTCCAAAAGTGAAAATTTTGAAATTTGGGACATGGCATACCCAACTGTAGGCTAGACTGTAGAATTCTGCACTAAAATTAAAGACTTAGACTTTATGCAAATGTGATTAGATGAACCATTATTTAAATGTGATATGGTAACATTTCAACTGTATTATAATTGTCAGCACTGGTGTTTATGAAATGGATCTTCAGGACCTAGGGATTTGCACAAAATTAGAGAAAACTTCTTAAGGAAAACTCTGTATCTGGGAGTGATGTCAAGATATAATATCTGACAAACTGCTTAATGTTAAATTTTAATTTTATTCAATTTTATATCTCTAGTGATATTTTATAGCAATTCCATTTATTTTTCAGTAACTTATACATTAAAGTAATGGGACTTAAGAAATTGTGTATTAGGTGTATTTATAATTAAGAGTATTTTATTTATGTGTAAACACACACATATACATAACACTGTGTTACTCTATTTTACAATAGATAGCAGGATATAAGTATGAGGTTGTTAAGGAATAAAAGAGTGCTAGTTTATATGGGGACCCAGGGCCCAGACTACCTAAAAGTCTTCAGCATGTAGCTGCTTGTGTGTCCTAGACATAAGTTAAAGGTTAGCAACCTTCCCTGGAGGGGAGAGAATATATATATGGCATCATAACCAAATCTCCTCAGAGGGGTAAAGCTTCATTCATGTGATAACATCACCAGACCCCATGTGGGCCACCATAGGACCTTAGCAGAAACTCTCTTCTCATACCCTATGGAATGTACTTGTTCTGAGACCCCTTACATCACTCCTCATTTTCCCATCTGTTTGTGGAGTGCTGTCTTCATTCCCTGACCACTGCCATCAAAGACATTCTCCTGTTCATTATTCCCAATAAAGCTTACATCTGAGTCTGTGACTGGTGTGTTCTTTGGCCTCATGGCTGCACCAACTCTTGCCCTTCAGGAGTTGATTTGGAACAAGTGTTGATCCATGGGCAGGAGACTGAAGGACTGTCAGCAGTAGAGGGAATAAAATCAAGTAAACAAGAATCCACAGGGAAATCCTGGGTTGGCCTATAACATCCATGTGGGGGTGGATGGCTGTCCTCTTGGATGAGTGGGGAATGCTAAGAGAACATGGGGACACCCTAAAATCTCCAGCAGGTATATTGGCTGTGGTACTGCAGGCAGCAGAGCAGCTGCATTTAAGGAAAAGCAAGACTGCCAGATAGTGGTGGCTATAGCATGGCCCCTTTTAGGAGACTTGCCGAAGGCTACTGAGGCAGAACAAACAGCAAAGACCTCTGTGCACCAATTAGAAGAAAATTAAAGCTAGAAAGGGGTATGCATCTGAAGATGGGGAAGTATTGGTTACTTCTAGGTTCTTGGCTATGTCATGTAAATAAATTTAAGACTATGCCAGTTTAGTTAGGTCAGTAATAGGAATTTATTGGGAAATGGGTGAAAGAATAAAGTTTACTTAGAAATGGGAAAGATAGAAATACATACCAAGAGTTGGTGTGGGTTCCTTTTGGCAGAGATAGTATGCTCTGCCTCATGTGGTTACCTTTTAAACTGTTAATTATTATTCCCCCTTGTTAATGATAAGGGGATGGGCCCCAGCAGTTATTGGTTACCCCACCAATGGTGGAGGCCAATGGTATAGCCTGTTTGGAACATTGGGAGTTGAGGGGAGGTCCTGGAAAGAGTAAATGGGGCCTCGAATTTATTTTCAAGGTCCCAGCAATGTCTTGCAGCCATGTTGTCTGCAGCCATGCAATCTGCCAGCTATGTTGTCAGTTGGTCATGTTGTCTGTCAGCCATGTTGTCTGTCAGCCGTGTTGTGGCTCATCTTCTCATCCAGGTATCCTGTACTAACCTGCCTCACACCTAGCACAGACAGAGATGAAAGATTGTTTAGCAGATTGCCTGTGCCAAGTTGATTATGAGTTGTAAACACTGGCTTGTAGATGTGCTCAAACTTGGGGCCATAGGCTGCCTCTAGTTCAAGTCTAGTTAACCACTCCCAGGTGGGACCCTAAGTCATGGGATCTTATGGCCTCCACCTCAGATGAGGAGAAAGAGTAAGAATGAGAGGTAGAAGAAGATGAGGAGGCCCCAAGTGTGTGCCTTATAATACAACTGAAGTTGAAGGTGTTACAAAACCAATCCCCTGAAGTCCAGAACTTCACACCCCCCCAAGCAAAAATCATGGGTAACCACCAAGGAATATACTGCTGCTGAGTTGTCAATTTAGGGCAAAGATACAGGCAGAGATGAAGAGAGTCCCTGCATAACTGGCTTCTAAGATTATGGGACACTGGAGCAAAAGGAGTTGTACTAGTAGTACATGACTTCCATCACCACTTACCCCTCTCTATATCAGCATCTATATACTGCCTCTAGTGAAACAGAAACAGTGCTAATATTGGTATGGCTTGTTAATGGATGCCAGGCTGCATGGTCTAATAAAGAAGATATTTCTCCTGCCATCCCTCATTGGCCATCCATGGAAGAGTTTTATGGGGTTTGGGATGAAATATGCCATTTATAATGCCAATTTTCTGGGGCCTGACACTGAAGCTTTTACTGTTCCAAATCATTATTATGGACCTCTGGTGTCAATCGTGAACCCAAGTGGGGCAACTTGTGTTGCAAGCTGCACAGGCAGGTTATAGCACACTTAAGAATGGGAATCAGAAAGTCTGTGGAGAAAGGGGAATCAGAAAGAATGTGAAGAAAGGCTACCTTGAGGACATGATGATCTTAATCCTGTGTCACACAAGCAAATGTGGGTAGTTCTTATTGTCACCTAGATATAATAGGTAGACAGCTCAAAATGGTTTGAGTGAAACTTTGGAGCATGCTCCCTAAGGACAAGAGATTTATGAAACTGTCCCCTCAGAATGCTGAGGTAGAATGGAAAAAAAGGGGGGGAAAGCTGCCATCCTAACTCTGGGAACTTTCTGCTCCCCTAGAGAAAACCTGGCAAGCACTCTCTCTCTTACCATAAGGGAGGGATCAAGATCCCTGGGTGAGAGCTGTAATTGGTGATCCTGGGAATCATAAGCCACATACAGAGTTAGCTATTTATTGGTGTCCTACTTATCAACTAAGAGTATTAGCCTTAGTAGATACAGGAGCTGAATGTACCTTATTTTTTTAAATAATAATTTTATTTTTTTATTTTTTAAAACATACTTAGATTACACAAATGTTACACAAAAATTGTAGGGATTCCCATATGCCCCACCTCCAACTCTACCCACAACCTCCCACATAAACATCCTTCATTAGTGTGGCACATCACCTGCAATAGATATATACATCTTGGGGCTTTGTGATTAAGCATGGATCATAGTTCACATTGTAGACCACAATCTCTGACACACTGTTCTGCATGTTATATAATGATATAAAATGGCCTATGTCTGTCATTGCAATGTCACTCAGGGTAATTCCCAAGTCTGGAAAAACCCCTGTATTATAACTGCTTTTCCCTCTCCCTTCCCCTAAAGCATCTGGTGGCCACTGGCTCCATATTAATGTTGTAATTACTTCCACTGCATGAATCACAATATGTCTATAACAGAATACCAGTAAATTCATTCTAGTCAATATTTCTTCCCCCAGGTCTGAGGATTCTGAGATGGTGATGTCCACTCCACATCCAAGTGAGAGAGTGCTTATATCTCATGGATAAGATGGATGGGATTATCCTGCCCACAGATGCAGACTCTCTCCATTCCCTAAGATGGCTGTTGTCCATCATCATCTTCCCACCAGGTGTCCAGGGTGAGTCCACTGAGCTGTAGATCCACTGAGATTCCTGGCCCAGCTGGCACATGGACAGCCCAAGGACTATGGTCCCTGGAAGTACACTTACAAACTCCTGCAACACATATAGGTTTGAATAGAAGGGACAGATGGACCATGTGCAGGGAAGATATATTTGGGTCCAACTCTGTCACTCTCAGGAGCAAGGATTCCAAAGTAGGACCCACTGATAAGGTGCAAAACTCTGGGGCTATCTGCCCTGATAGAGGACCTGGGTGTCTCCAGAGCCCTCAGGAGCCCCTCTTTTTGGGGTGTATCCACATTGGAAGTCTATGAGGTCCTGTTGAGATGTGCATAAGTGTTACTTCTGGGATGACTTCCTGACTCACTTTGAAGTTGTTTAGCCATATGAAGTGATTTGTCTTTACCTTTTCCCCCTTTTATTCGAGGTCTTTTTCCAGTTGTATTGCCCATTGGCACTTGTTATTAATCCCTCATTGCCAGGAAGGCTCATCCCAGGGAATCATGCCCCATGCTGGGAGGAATGTAATGAATTCATATCCTGAGTTTGGCTTAGAGAGAGGCCACATTTGACCAACAAGGAGGCACTCCGGAGGCAATCTTTAGGCACCCCATAACAATAGGTTCAGTTTCAATTTCAAGAGCCAAGACTCATAAGGCTAGTCATCAATAACAAGAACCCATCAGTGGATCACCCTCCTTTGCCAGACACTGCCCTTGCACTTGGGTACTGTTGCTACTCCCTTGGAGAATATGGCAGAGTTGTCCAGGATGGGAATTCAGTATTGTCTCATTTATTGAGTGGTTCTCCACCCACTGTGACCATGCCCTATGAGCATTTGAGCAATTTTATACACCTTTTATGTATTTCCAGGTGAACTTCTTCCTATGCATCTCCCATCCCTGACATCCCCCACCAACAATCCTATCCTGCCCCAGTTGTAACCCTTCTGTGATCTAAAGCTTCTTTAAAGATGAAGCCAATACAATAGCCAAATACAATTAATAGGAAAATGAAATAATAATGATGTTTAAAAGTGAGACACAAAATACATGAAAACTTAAAAAAAAATAAAAATAAAATTAAAGGGTTGAGTTATTCAAAAAATGAGAAAAAATTTAAATTTTTTTTCACATTTTGCATTTTATCACTGCACTATCTGGTGTCCAGTCTGTACCGTGGCACTTTCCCCCTCTCACTCCCCAGAGTCTCACTATTTTTCATTTAATTTTCAAAGAAGTTTTAGGTCACAGCAAAGTTGCACACCAAATACAAGACATTCTCATACATCCAACCTCCTCCTCTTTTCCTCACCCCATATTAAAACCTTTTTGTATGTGGGTGGTAACATTGTTATAACTGATACAGAGATAGTGAAACATAGCTACTAAACATTGTCAATGGTTTACTGTATGGTTTACATTTTGGATGGTACACTTTTATAAATTTTGGTGATATTTACCATGCCCTGTGTCCATCACTGTCAGGTAGTGAAAAACATTTCTATTGACCACTAAATATCTCCTGTTTTATTCATGGCATTGTAGCATGATTCCAAAGGCCAGTGTTGGCTGTAGGAGGCTAAGGGAGTAAGACAATTCATACTCAGCAACAAAATTTAGTTTTACAAATTGGATAATTATTGCCCCAAAGACATACAGTATGTATTTCTCCTATACTCAAATTTATTTTAAGAATTGATATTCTCCAGAATGCCACTTATGGACTATCATAGGAGAATTATGCCTCCAATGCAGAGTAATAAATGTGGTGCTAAGGGGACAAGCTAAATCATCCCTAGTGAAGGAGCCCTAACTGAATAATTGTGGTGACCAAACAGTACAAATTCCTGTGAAGCACCAGGAAATTACTGTTACAATTGAGGAATTAGAGAAGATAGGGATAATAATAACTATCTATAACCTCTTCAATAGTCCTGTATGGCCAATATGAAAACCTGATGGAACTTGGTGCATGACAGTAGATTATCATGAATTAAATAAAGTAGATTATAATGAATTAAATAAACCACCACTTTATACAGAGGTCCTAAAAATTGCTTGTTTATTGCAAGAAGTTAGTAAAGTTAAGTCACTATCACTTTGTTTTCAATCTTGCCAGTGCTTTCTTTAGTATCTCTTTAGACAAGTCAAGCTAGCCTTCATTCACCTTCACTTGGGAAGGCTAGCAGTGGACTTTAATGGTGCTTCCCCAAGGCTATATGCATAGACTGATCATCTGTTATGACCTTTTGGCAAAGGATCTGGCCCTGTGAAAGAAATCTGTGACTGTTAAACTATTTCATTATATTGATATTATGTTAACCAGTAATTCTCTTTCAGAATTAAAAGAAACTTCAGAGACAATAGTATCTCACCTTGAAAGTCATTGATGAGCAATCAGTCAGGACAAGCTGCAAGGCCCTGGCTTCTCTGTCAAATTCTTGGGCATTGTTTCATTGGGTAAGACAAAAGCTATATACCCTCTGCTCTAATTGAAAAAATGTGATCTTTTCTCACATCACAAACTCAAAAACAATTAATGGCCTTTCTGAGGTTATTGGGGAACTGGAGACCATTCACCCCTCATTTAGCTCAAATACTAAAACCGTTGTATATGCTAATCAGAATAGGTCATATCTGGGAATGGGAGGAAAATCAGCAGAATGCTTTGGAAGAAGCAAAGAGGGCACAGGCTCAAGCACTAAAGAGGGTGGACCCTGACACCCTGAGAATGGATGTAGCCAGCACCAATATTGGCTTTGGGTAGGGTTTGTGGTAAAGGCAACATTCTAAGTGGAGTATCCCTTGGGTTTTGGTTACATTATGGAAAGGGACTGAATTATGACATAATCCTTAGTGAAGCAGCTATATGCAGAATACAGTGACTTGTTGCAAGTAGAAGGTTTATCCCAAAAGTCACTGGTCATTCTTAAGACTGCCATCCCTATCCAGGGGTGTATCACAGATACTAGGAAAAAAACTTGCTATCAGTCCACATTTAAGTGACTTACCAACCTGGAAAGCTTATCTGTTGCAGTGAAGTGTCTTCAACACCAGCCCTTTAAGTACTGAAATGCATGAAATCCTAAGCCCAGTGTCCTATGTGGAGGATTCTCCAGCCCAAATTACAGTTCCAGAAAATGCAATATACTTGGATGGCTTGGCTAGTGGACAACCTCCTGTGTGGACAGCTGTGGCTGTGCAGCCCAGCACTGACACTATTTAGTGGGAAACAGGCACCATGCAAAGCAATCAGTGGGCTGAACTAAGGGCCATATGGATGGTTATAGTACATGAAGCCTGGGAACACAATAGCAATCTGTACTGAGAGTTGGTCAGCATACAATGGCCTTACTACTTGGGTGGCAACTTGAAAACAAGAAAAATGGACTGTCATGGGCTGCCATCTCTGGGGGAGAGATCTATGGAAGGACATCTGGGACACATGCCAGTGGTGACAGGTAACTATCAGGTCCTTGCCCACTTCTCTAACAACCCCCTCAGGAATGCTGAGGCAAACCCATAACACTGAGACCTGAGAAGTGGTAAAATGACTCAACAGAAAAATCAGACATCATGGTTACCAGGCTGTGTGGTGCTTAGTCCACCAATTCCAGCTGCTTATCACTCACCAGCAGCTCGGGGACATCACACCTAGTGTCCATTGTGCTTGCTCCTATGACCACGACAATCACCTCATTGGACAGGTCATATTGGGCCAAAAACAGACCCCAGTAACATGGTGACAAGTCTATTACATGAGTCTCATCCCACCCTTGGAAGGAGCAAGGTATGATTTCACTTCTGCAGACACTGTCATGGGACTCTTGTGAGCTTTCCCAGTAGGAAAGGACAACCAGAAGGTCACTATATGCTGCTTAGAAAACATATGTACCCTATATAGGGTGTCACACAACACATTGATAAATTAGCTATTGACCTCCTATCTGATTGGTTTAATTTCCTTTCTTGGCCCTGGTGACATGTTTTTATAGGTCTACCTTTTTCCTCCTTTATTTCTTAGATTTTATTTACATTTTTTTAAACTTATTTTTTAAAGAAACTTTAGATTACATAAATGTTATATCAAATATACAGGAGATTCTCATATGTTCCACCTTTTTCCCCTCCCATATTTTCCCTGCTAGCCCCATCAGGCAAATGGCCCACCTGAACCCTCAGCCATTACCCATAAGTCTCCCCTGCCTCAGTAACAGATGGACAAAACCCCCACACTCTGAAAAATGCCACATGTAGGACCTCAAAGCTGACCTCAATATTGTCAGACATGTCTACCTCCTTCTCCCCCAAACTCCCCACCCCACAGAATAAAAGTCAGTATTTTCCACTGTCCTTGTTAGTAACCTGCTCCTATGCTATTTAAAGAGCAGCCCAAATCAGACAAATGGGTTGAAGTCTCACTTCAGACCTCTGCCACACTGGTGATCTAATAAACTTCCCCGCCTGAACATTGGTCTGTCTCCAAGACTCATAAACTGAGATCTAACATTCTCCCATTAACATCATGTTTCATTGGTGTCATAATTTTATTAAAATAATAATAATAATAAAACAATAACTTTAACAAGCTCATAAAACTTGTTCTTTTCTTATATCACTGATGATATTGTTAATTTTAAGATTTTGATTTCTTGGATAATTGACATGTTTTCTTAGAAATGTTTTTTTTTTTTTTTTTTATCTTGTCTCCACTATTTTTAATGACAGGAATATCCCTTACCAAGTTATTGAAGCATTTCTACTAAGCATGGACTCTAGTTTACATTATAATATACATTTTGCTCCACACAATTTTATAGATTTTGATGAAAGATATCATGGCCTGTATCTATCATTGAAATGTCATTCAGGACAAGTCCAATGTCCTTCTGTTATGACTATTCTTCCATCTCCCTCTCCTCAGAGCCTCTGGTGGCCACTGCCTTTATATCAGTGATACAAGTTCTTCCATTGCTAGAGAAAATAAGTCTACTTTAGTCCATAATTGAATTCCCCCTTTGTTCATTCCTCAATTTTGAGGATTTTGGGATGTTATGCCCACTCTGTTTCTGATTGAAAGGTGGTTTAGAAATTTTTGATATTTCATTTCAAGATTTACTTTCATGAAGGCACTGAGATATTTTTGTACAAATTGTTAGATTTAACACTACCTATTTTATATGCTTTTGACATTATAACATGTCATGCTTTTAAATTACACTTACTCTTTTGAGATTTTCCATTTTCCATTTTCTTGAAAATCTGCATTCAGGAGCTGGGAACTATCATATTTCATTTCTTAAAAAATATTTCACAGGTTTATTTGGGCATAATCATACAATAAATCCCACCACCATGCTTGCCACAGCATACTTATATATTTTTCAAAGAATTACCTTGGGATTGAGATGAAAGAGGGCTTCAGCTCTAAAATTAAACAAACATTAATATTGAGAACACACATAGAATGCAATTTAATTGCCATTTGAAGAGGAGTAAATGTAAACACTGTAATGAGTCTACAATTAAAAGGACAAACAAGCAGACATTAGATAAGAAAGGGAATCACTATATTTCTTCCAAAGAACAAAGCAAAAATGACACTGACTATGAGAAATACCAGTTTTACTTTTCACTTTTGTTTCTGGACTATTGACATTCTCTCTTCTCTTGGCCCTGAGTTCTTAGAAAAGCTGTGGGGTTCTTCTTGGAGGCTGTGGGTCACTAAGAGAAAGAATGAACTCTACCATGATGTAAATGGAGAATTGCCACACTAAGATGTAGACCTCAAATATTTGGGGAAAACATTTAAGTAAAAAGAAAAAGAATCACATGATGTTTCCAGAAATAGATGAATTATGGGTGATAACTTGATGAGGCATATTCCTGTCTTTAAAAATAGTGGAGACAAGATAAATAAAAACCATTTCTAAGGAAACATGGCAATTATCCAAGAAATCAAAATCTTGAAAATAACAATATGATCACTGATGTAAAGAAAAGAACAAGTTTTATGAGCTTGTTAAAATTATTGTTATATTAGGAAGAAATATAGATCTAAAAAATGAGAAAAGTTTAAAAATAAGCACTAAATAAAGAACAAATTAAATGATTAGAATGGAAAAAGATATGTACATGTTTCTCAGACATACATTTTCAGATGTAATATAAATGTCCAGACTATTTTTATGCTTTTTATAAGAGATAGGACTAAAGGAGGAGGAAATGGGTATTTTGAGGCAAAATTATGGAAAATGCCAATCCAGGCAAAAACTCAACAACAAAAAAATTATCTGTGTTTTAAAATCAGGCCACCTTCCCTCCAAAAATGTAGCAAAAAAAATTATCATGAATTATAACTATATGATATGAAAGTCAAGCCAGGGAGAAAATAGAACATATATAGAACATATCACTTTAAAAAATATCATATACATGTTTCGTCCACATAGAAATAATAAATATCTATCATCTATCTATCTATCTATCTATCTATCTATCTATCTATCTATCTATCTATCTA